>JAUIRJ010000082.1:0-75447 GCA_030555515.1 Acutogordius australiensis | reverse complement strand
AGGAAAGGAAGAGTGTTAGTATCACTGCCAATTGCATTCTTATCTTTTAAAAAAAATGTAGAATAGATTTATCGTCCAAAAAAATTTTATTATGTGTAAGAAAAAAAGTTTGATTCCTTATAACTATAATACTATAAAACTCAAAAAAAACTAATATGTAGACGCAAGTTCAGCATTTTTTGTTTTTGTTTCAAAAAACAAAACATATAACTATAAAATACAAAAATATAACTAAAGGCATTACATTATCTTGTTTTTAATAGATGTAAGAGATAGACTAGCTAAGTTATATTGCTTATTGCAGCAAAACAAGACTTAATATTAAAAACGTGTTGATGGATTCGAATCAGTAAATGGCCAGGTTGTAGAAAAAAGTGGGGCTTTAGAAGGCTCTAGGTAGCAAAATTTTATTACTTTGGCCAAGATTGATTATTTTTATAACTAACACACGTCAACAAGTTTTTGAGAGTAAAGAGTTTACTACAAATCAAAATTGCCATCCTTGGGATTTTTAAATCAGTTTACCGTCTTTTTCATAATCAAACTTAGTTAGTCAACTATAAACATTTTTTATAAAAAATGTCAAAAAATAAATTGAAATTATATTTAGCATATTCACAACAGATAAACTGTTAAATTCAAACTTCACATAATACTAGTAACCGATAATATATCGTGTCATTTTTCAGTTTGGACGCGAAATATTTTGTATTACCTTAACGCTGATGAAAGAGCTTGATATAATAATGAAATTTGTTTCTCATTATTTGTGATAATAAATATAAGTTGGGATTTTTATAGGAAAAAAAGATTCTTAAATTTTTTTTATAGGGTCTATTAAGATCTATCAATTTTGTCAAAAAAGGTCATTTTTTGATATATACGGACGGATCTAAGGAGCCGAGCAAAGAAACTAATAAAAATAGAAAATATGTTTGAGATAAGGCTATCACTGGGTTGCATTCTTTTATGTTTTCATAAACTTATTTTTCGTGACATTGAAATTTGTTGACCTGTGTAATCTGCAATGTGACCTTAACTTTAATATTTTTTTGTGTTATTTTAATTGTTGATGAGACCCTACAGCCCTGGTATTGTAATAAGGTCAAAACTTTGCAAAAATGACTAATTAAGCTTTAAAATCAAAGCTTACTTCTATTCATATGAATTAAGTTAATCCAAGTTTCGGTACTCAGGCTCTAACATACACATCTGGTATATACAAACTGTTTTACAACCAAATGGCCCGATTTTCGTGGGTTGATATAAAAATAATATTCTAAGTTTTAACAGTTGTTTTTTATACCAAAATTATTTTTTAATTTTTAGGATTGGTAAAGTTTTCCAATTTTTTTTTCCTGTTTTACTTTTAATATTGCCTGCAGTTTTAAAAGACCTTTTAAAAAATAAATACATTTATATCAACAATTTTTTTTGAAAATTGACAAATATTATTTCTAATAATAATATTCTACTGTTTAATAAGCTTGATAAACTATCTATATTTGGCTCATATGTAGCAAAAACAAGACTTACAATTGAAAATGTATTTGGTCAATTCCACCTCAATCCAGCAAGTCCGGGAGGGGTACCCCTTTTGATTTGGCTGAAATTTTGCATAGAGGTAGTATCTAAGAGTATCTCATAATCTGTAAATTTTTTTTGACCGGAAGTGATTTTTGACGAAGATAGGGGCAAAAGAAATAAAAATTGCAAGGTGAATTTTCACATTTAATGCAACTTTGCGAGGTTATAAGTCAAAAAGTAAGAGGCTTAATTTTTTTTATTTTGAAGAGGACAATAAGGGCTATCTTGCATGTGTTTATAATTTTAAAATTATTTTTTTGAAATTTTACAACATTGTAAAGAACATTCAATTTGATATAACTAAAAAAACGTATTTTTGAATTTCTTAAAAAATTGCTGAAATACAGTCGTTGGTATTCATTATTAGTATGTGAACTCAAAAGTATGGGACCGACTAGACTTTTAAAAAAATTCAAAAAAAAATTTTTTTTTAGACAAAAATTTGCTCCCTGTACTATATTAAAATATTTAAAAGTGCCAAATTTGTTTATATATAAGAAGTTAGACATAGGGGCAAATATGTTAGGCTATAACAGTTTTATTAATTTGATTCAAACTATTGTCAATTTTGGAAAGAAAAGGGGAACTTTAGAACAAAAAAATTGGTAATTTTCAGTATTTTACTCCTATCTTCTAAGCCGACTTTCTGGGTCACTAAAAAACCAATTTGAAAATTTAAAACTGCATTTTATACATAAAACATCACTATATAACATATATTTCCCCCAACATTTTCTAACGTACCCATAGTTTTTTATGAAATAAAAACCAAAGTTTGCCAGGTTTTTTGAAATTTTAAGGTGTAAAAAAACTTAAAATTTTTATGCTAATATATGTTAACTTTTAATAGTCATTTTTAGTTTGATGCAATATTAGAATATGTACATAATTCTCAATATTTATCCTCGGCAAAATTCAAAAAATTTGTTAAATTTATTGGATAAAAAAAATTTAAGAGGATTTTAGAAAAATTAATAAGGTTAAAAAATTTGTAAAAATTAATTTTTTTTTATTAATTAATAGTTTTTAAATAAAACAGCCTCAACAGCGTTAAATCTGACAAAAATAAGTAAAAGAGAATTTATTTGGCCTATTTTGAATATTATGATTCAACAGATGTTCTTTTTTTATGATTATCAACAAACTTAAAATAAACGTAAAAAGTCAATTATTTTATGAAACATAGTTATATGGTTTTTTAATATTATAACTACATAAAAGAAGTCAATTTTAGGGTTAAACAACCTTAAATGCTTATAACGGGCAGAATTAGCTTCAATGATGAATTTTAAGACTAAATATTAGACCCAATTTAATATAAACAAAATATAGACATTCAGTCCTTTTTACTAATTTTTACAAATGCCAAATAAGTTTTTGAAAGGCTATTTAGAGCAAGGAACGCAATATCTAACTGACCTTAATAAAGTTTAAAAACCAACAATTTAAGTTCCAATTACATTTTAGTTTTACAATATAGACGCACTAAACCTATTAAAGAAAGAGGAAATATTACTGTTACTTGATTCTATGGGCATATAGATTTGGACACATTGACCTAAAGTTTTTTATAACTAGATGCGTTCCTTACGAGTTTTAACACAAAAGTGTGTTTTAATAAATACATTTAATTACAAATTTAATAAAAATAATGAAATGATTTAATAATCTCATTTTTTTATAATTTACTTATCTAGTTCTTTTAAGATTTTCTATACATAACATATATATTATTTTTTTAACACTTTAACAGGCAAAATATGACTGATTATAAAGGTTCTAGATATATTTAGATAATTTTGCCAAATCAATAAAAAAATAAGCTTGCACAGACGAATACAATCTGCGTTAGTTTTTTGACACCTAAAAATTTGCTGTTTTTTGGCAAATTTTGGTATTTTTATTGTAGAAGCGTCAAAATCGAGTGAAAAAAGGTGGGGCTATTATATGTTATTAAGCAATATTTTATCTATAAAATAAATGTTAAATATTAAAAAAAGGTTGGCTGGTCAACCAGAAAGTCGATTTTGAAAACAGGCAAAATTTTCACTTTTTTCGGTTTTAAGGTTCACTTTTTCATTGTAAATTTAATAATGGCAGTAATTAAGTAAATCAAACTATTATGGTCTAACATAATTGCCCATATGTCCTGCTTTTTGATTACTGTCAAATTTGGCACATTGGCATATTCTAATATAGTGCAAAGGGCATAAATGTGTCCCAAAATTAGTGCAAAAAATTGATTTTTTTAAATTTTGTAAAAAGTCATGCCGGTCCCAAACTTTTTAAATCATATATTTATTAACATTATTAAGGGCCATATTATATAAATTTTTCAGAAAATTCAAAGATACGTTTATTGAGCTATTTGTGTTTAAACTTGACTTTAATTTTTTGGTAACTTAAAAAAAATTTTTTTAAATATTTTTTGCATCTAAGGTAGCCCTTATTACGATCTTCAAAATAAAAAAAAATGAAGACTCTAGCTACAATACTTTTGATGATATATGCGCGCAAAGTTGCCTCAAATTTTTTTTTTGCAAAAAATGAAAAATATTTTTGCTCATATCTCGGTCAAAAATCACTTCCGGTCAAAAAAAATTTAGGTTTTTCAGCACCCAAGGACCCTACCAATGTACCAATTTTCAGCCAAAACTGAGACTTGAAGAAAAAAAATTTGTCGATTTGAGGTGGAATTGACCATTTATTGAATGAACATTAACTAAAAATTTAAATTTGATTAGATCAGAAATTAGTCGAGCTATGGAAAGAAGAGAAGAAAAATAGGAAAAAGCTTTGAGTTTTAGTGTAAAATTTTAACACGTTTGACTTCTTATGTATTACACGGTCTTAGAAAAAAGTTTAGAAAGGTTAAAGGATTTTAATCTTCTGTTATAATCTATAATTTGGCCTTGGATTTTTTTATAGGATTCTACAGCTTTGGTCATGTTGAGACTAACTTTTTGACCGTCAAATTTTGACCTGTGCAGGCCCGCCTTTAAAAAAAGACTAAATTAAAGTAAGCAAAGTTTTGAATCTTGCCCCATCGTTTTTTAAATATTTAACAGGTCGGCATTGAGTGATAAAAGAATACTTTATTGGAGGTATAGTCAATAATTTATTATCTCATATATATTTTCCTCTTCAGTTGCTTCAAAGTTAATAAAAAAAAATGTTGACAGAATTTGCGACTAACAGAGAAAAAAATCATGATTTTTTTTATATAAAATTATTTGTTTGATAAAAGAGTGACACTTTCAAAGTTACCATCAGTAAAGGATTAGTGGAGAATCAATTTTGATAAAAAAAACTTTCATGGCGTTTATACGAAATTCTAAGATGACACAGTTGCATAACTACTGTATATTCATACTATGATAAACTATTTGGATGACTTAATGTTAACCTTTAATGTTATACTGCAATTCGCTATTTTTGATAGTTGATGATCGTGCCGTATTTAAGTTTGGACACGAAATATTTGGTCCATAACAGATTAAATGGTTGATATGCTGTTGTTTCAAACATGAAAGTTTTAATAGATCCAAGAAATATAATGTTTTTAATGACTAAGAGGTAAATGTAACTAAAAAACAGCGTAACTTACGATGTACTATTTCGCGATAGCACGATAAGAATTAACACGCCGACCAAATGCAAACCGAGGCAACTACTTCATTCGGACAACAAAGGCCCTCGACTATTTTGTTAGGGGAATTATATGCGACACTAATAATGTACATTTGTAGACCGTTTTATCAGTCAAGAGGCCTAAAATTGATGGTTTAAATCAGAGATTGGAACCGGAACCGGTTCCGGAACCGAAAGAACCGGAACCGCGGAAAAAAATTAGGAACCGGAACCGTTTTGATTTTTGACTGCGGTTCCAATGAACTTTAACTATTTTTTAGTTTTTATTTCCTTGTTAACATGAAGCTTAAAAATGCCCTACAGCACTATTTTCATGCCTAAAATAAAGATTCCCATTGTAGATACTGCGATGTTATCATTAAAGGAAATCATAACACTAAGATTTGTTCACCTATTTTTGCGAAAATATTGGAACCGGAACCGGAACTGATATTATTTTTGGAACCGGAACCGGAACCACGTTCCACTCGAAAGGAACCGGAACCGGAACCACTTTGATTTTTTGCGGCGGTTCCAATCTCTGGTTTAAATCATCTATACTTAAATATTATATATAACATTTATTAAATATTATTTTAGTCATGATAGAATTGCCTCTATTAAAAATTTGGCAATTGTAAGGCTGATAAATTCATTCGATAATGTGTCCCTTGTTTTATAAATTAAATTTATTAAAAATAGGTCTCAGACATGGAGGTCTTTTATCCATATTAACGAAAGTTTGGAAAAAATTGGCCATATATAAAATAAATATTTGAAAGTAAAAACGTTTATTGTAAGTTCAAATTACTCTAATCGAGTAAGTATGTTGAAATTTAAAAAAACATAAAATATGACATATTAAAAACCTTGAAAAATTTGTTGACCCTTTAGGGCCGACCCGCCAGTAATCAAAAATTTTTTCTAACTTAGGTTAAACCAAGGTTTGGATAAAACAAGACTAAAAGAAATTTGAAATATCGTTTAATTGCCCTATGAAAACCTTTTACTTAAAAAAAAATTAATAAAGCTGTTATTAAAACATTTTTAAAAAAAAACAAATTAAAATTTTTATAAAATGATAAAAACTTCCATTCATATTTATGGCTATTACTTAATTTAGCTTCGGATTCGCGAGATTTAGCTCCATGAATTATTACGAAATTGGAGAATGATATTATTAGTATTAGGACAATTTGCAACATTTATTTTTGTTAAAAATTAAAAAATAAAAATTTGAATTATCGTTTATTATCAAAAAATAATGGTTGTTTAGAATATTTAATTTATTATAGCTAATCTAGTTAATTTGTTTTATTTTCCTTTATAAAAATTGAATAAATAGCTAAAAGCGTCTGGCCGATGGTTCTAAGATAGGTTATTTAACATTAAATTAAATGTATCTTGTTTTTAATAGATGAAACGATAGACTTATATAAGGTATATGGCTCATAGTAGCATAAACAAGACTTACAATATATGTATAAATAGATTAAACAGTAATTGAAAATGAATATGTAATTTATGGATTATTAATTACTAGGCGATGAATAAATTTAGAGAGCTAAGGGAAGTTTTGAGTCTTAATGCAAAATTTTCTATTAACATTTAAATATGCATTACATGTTCAAAAAAATAATAGAAAAGGTTAAAGTTTAAAATTTTTTGTAAAATAGTGTACACTATGAATTTTTTTTTTCTGTAGTTTTAAAATCTTGTTTGGTTTCAATTACAATAATTCTTGCAGGCTTAAATTGACCAGGAATAGCATGACACGGTGTTGCAAATATGAATGTTAGATTTTTAATATGTTTAATTCTTCTAGGGATCACTCATTTTTTTTGTTTTTTTCCGCAAAAGTTATGTAAAAAAAATCTTTAACTTCGAAGGCTACGATTCCATATACAAACCCCAATAATGAACTTCTATAATTTCAAGAGTTTTTAAGTTAAGAACTTTATTTTTTTTTAATATTTTTTTTTAATTAGCCTGATCTTTAAAAAACTAATAATTATCATTTTTGTGTATATCAAGTTAGCACAAAGTCAAATGTCTAACTAGGTTTTACATATCTTTATATTACATCTAACAAATTTTGTTAATAAACTAAATGTAACATTATTAATTAATGCTTTATAGGTCTGGTAAAAAGTTTCGAGAAAGATTTATGATGAATAAAGAACATTATATAATAAAAGAATATTGGCTCCATTGAAAATCTAATATCTTATTAAAAAAATTTTTCCTATCATTTTTATACATCAATTCACATAAATAATAAGGCAATTATGAAATATTACATAGGAAAGAAGGTTGCAGTTTTTTAAGTTTAATTTAAAAAAAAAGCCAATAACGTCTTCTTTATTAAAATTGATTGTGTGGGGCGATAACCAATAGAATTTCTAATTTCCAAGAAGTGCATACTAATTGTTTACTTTCATACTTTTAGCACATAGCGTTTGCTCTTGTTAATTTCACACTCATGTCGTTTTGCCTGATTAATTTCTCTTAGTATAAAAAATAAATATCCATTCTTATTAATTTCCCATTATTTAAAAAATGGGCTTAAGTAAGTTTAGTAACCAAAAGATAAAAATTTATCTTTTACCTCCCCGTAGAATTTTGCCTGGTGAGTTGAAGTCATAGCCTGATTGAAATATTGGTCGAAGCAGGACACAATAGAACCTGTGGATATCAGTTCTTTGGCGTTGCCTCTGATGCCCGTCAAAACAAACGCAAGGTTAGAGTTTCCCTGGACATCTGTCTAATTCTTAATTCAAATATAGTTAAAGTCAAACACTTAGTTATTTTGGTTAGAATTATAGGTGCCACTGTAATTTTGAAGATTGAATATGCAAATGCAAATTTGAAATTAGAGATTGAGAATCAGGTCCATTAATAACAATTAATACTCTTATAAGTTTTTTTTACGACTCCCTTTTGGACCTAGTATACACGCCCCAATTTTTAAGCTTAATATGGCTACAATTTTTCAGGACTTGCCTGGTGTTTTTTTACTACTTGGATGACATCTTAGTCAGGAGAATCAGATAGAACTGAAATTATTTAACGTATCATAGGAGACTAAAGGTTGGTGTAAAAAAATGTCAAGTTCAAAGTCAAATTACATTGGTCATATCATTAACGCTAAAAGTGTGAGTCTGGTAAATAAAGAAGAGGCAATTATGAAAATGCGTAGTACTGCTTAGAAGGAATTACGAACTCATGGGTGTTGGCTATAAATTTATTCCTTCATATGCTTCTATAACTACTGGACCTTCTAAAATGATTAAGGATTTTGTAAGTTTTTATTGAGATATCAAGGAACTACAAGCATTTCAAATCCTGTAAAACTTTACTAAGGCATTTAGAATCCGTGATATTTTATTTGCCTTGCAAAAGTGTTAACATACGCTATGTTATCGAAAAAAAAGCTTTAGCCATGGATTTTGGTTTTACAATGGAACTTTCTAAATGGTAGGCGTTTTACTCTTTATAAAAACCATAAACCGTTGGTGCAGCTTGGAAAGGAAAATCGTGAAGAGTTGTTACTTCAACGGCGACTGCTGGTAATAGTGTGATGCTTGAGTATCTTGAAGGTAGTATGTTTACCTGACGTTTTATCTCACCTGATTGAAGAGGGGTCATTCTGTGTAACACTGTTGATATCAGGGCTGAGAAAAAAAACTAAATGGGCTTTTTTTAACAAGTTTTTGAGCTTTTTTTTTCCAAATGCTCACAAACTCGTGGGCATGGTAAAAGAAAAGCCCCTTTACTTGCTTAAAGAAAAGGGGCATGTTTAAAAAAAGCCCCTTTTCTTAATAAAAACTAGGGGCTTTAAGGAAAAATAACCCACCCCTCATTATTCTAAAAAAAAATCAAAATTTTTTGAAGTTATTATAAAGAAAACATATATTGGGCTTTTTGGGGCTCTTTTTAAGAGCCACTTTTTGTGGGTTTTTTGCCCCTTTTCTTAATAAGGGCTTTTTTTTGAATTCTTATTTTGGCCCTTTATTTGTGGCCCCCTTTCTTTTTTTATAATTTATGGGTAAAAATGAGCCAAAGTTTTTTGTCATTGTTTTCCCAGCCCTGGTTGATACTGTTTACGTGTTACAAGCGGCTTCTTTTCGATTTGCAGCCTTGGTAGAAGCACATAACAAAATCTTGCATTGTTGTGAAGGTATATCTATTAGGGGTTCGCAACTTAAGTGTAGGTGTATATTGGTTGTTTGCTTTCACGTCTACTTTCACCACATGGCGGTTGCTCTTGTTTTTTGCTTGCACACATGGCGTTTTGCTTGAATGATTTTTTTTTGTACAAAAAATTTATTTTCTACATATAAATTCGAATCCATTAATATTCTATCAAATACGACCCAAATGCTGACACCCAAATATGGGCAGGGCACCCGAATATAAACAAACTTTGTTATACCTAAATTTAATTATGATTTCTTGTCTTGAGTATTTATCTAAGAAAAAAATTACAATTGGAAATCATATTATATAGTGTTAATCGCAAGTTAAAAGAAGGGCTTTGTCAACATTTATGAGGTAGGAATGCAAACGTTATGTATCTGACATCTGACCTTGCTAATTATTAACGTTTGTACGAAAGTAAGAAATTAAATTAAGCTCTATAGAAATTAAAAGAACCTTTATTTGGTTCATTTTCTTATACCTTGTCATGTAGGAATATAAGGTGCATTTTTATTACTAAACGCTAGGGGGTTGATATATAACTTAATCTATTGAGGAGTATTATGACAAAGCTTATTATTTTGTTTAGTTTAAAAATTTTTAATAACCCCATATTTGAAATTACCTTAGCCACTAATATAGCACAGGTCAACAAATATGAATGTCAGAAACGTGAATTTTATAAAAACATAAAAGAATGCATCCCCATGATGGTCTAATCTTATATATATATAATTCGTTTTTGTTAATTTCTTACTTGGCTCCTTTGATCCGTCTATAACGAAAAATGGCCTTTTTTGACCAAATTGACAGCTATAATTATACCCTTAAAAGAAATAATTTTTTTTTTGTATATAAAATCCCTAGTAACTTATATTTATAATCACAAATAATGAAAAATAAATTTTATTTTTATATTAAGCTCTTACATCGGCATTTAGATAATACAAAACATTTCGCGTCCAAACTTAAATACGACACGATATATTATAGGTTTTTAATGAAAATATTATTTGAAGTTTGAATTTAAAAGTCTTGTGTGAATATGCAAAATTTAAAATTACAATTTATTTTTTAATCTTTTTTGTTTTTTTTGATCTTCTTTTCTAAAATTTTCAATGTTTATACCTACTAACTAAGTTTGATTAGGAAAAACGGTAAAATTTGATATTCTCTTTGGCAAGTTTAATCTCTGTAGTTAATTCAAAACTCTCAAAAAATTGTTGACCTGTGTAGTAAATGGTCCTTAATAATTGCTGTTAAACTAATCACACTAAATTATAAAATTATAATCTTATATATCATTTATAGCAACGGTCAAGTTTTTGACGCTGATTACAAATATTAAAATAATTTTTGCCATTTCTTTAGATTTTTAGTTCAAAATAAGATGGGGTGTTGTGTTTCTATATTTTGAAATCTGTGGGTAAAAACACAATCTTGAAAATATATTCAGATAGGATTAATTATTAACGTAAATAGTTTATTTTTTTATATTTATTATTTATTTTTATGTTTATATAACTAACATTAAAAAATTATGTATTAAGTATGAATGTTTGTAATAATAATGGTAAAGTTTTTTTTGTTAAAAGATCTAGTTTTTATGGTAAATAATTTAATATAGTTTTTTATTTTTAATTATATTTTTTTATGAATCTCACTAAAATGTTCTACTAGACCATAAAAACATGTTTATAAAATTACATTTAATTTACTGAAAAGATATTTATTATAATAGAGAAAAATAAAAAAAATTTTTTTTATTTTTTACTTTGTGTTATATAAAATTTACAGTATACTTGAATGATAACTTACATTAGACAATTAAAGAGCACCTATATTTCTTCAAAATTATAATTATAAGGTTCATAGCCTTATAACTTTTGGAGTAGGTAAATAGCCGTCTCTATGGACACTGTATCAATCGCTACAAATCTCTCACCTAGCATTCGCGGGTAAATTTGTAACGCCAATGCTACAGTGAGGCTTTAGCTAAGGCTAATATAATTTTCAAAATTGTGACATTATTTTCTAAAAATTTATAGCGGCTAATTACAAAAAATAAGCATTAATATTTTTTGGTTGTTTTAGGATATGCCTAACAATAATTTTTTACAGAATTTGTTTCCAAACTTTTTAATTTAACTAGCCGCGCACTTTTTTGGAATTTTAAATATGCTAAAGAAAAGTTTACCATTAACTCTCGAATGCTAGGGTAAAAACTTTGTATCGAGATTGCTACATTGGGTACGGACCTTAAATTTAAACCTCTATAACTTTAGCAGCTTTGAAGCTGTAAACTTTTTTTTTTCTTTTTTGAAGAAAAATACGTCCTGTTTTTAATTAATATAAATTATTATTAAGTATATTGTAAATTTTATTTTAAAGTAAAAAAATTTGAAAAATAGGAACCTTTTATTCTATATAAATCTTGTCAATAAACTAATTGTATTAATGTTGCTGATAAAATAATGAAATTATGAATGAAACATTTTAAATATTGATGCAAAAAAAATTATTATAAAATTGCGAACATTATGGTAAGAAATATGTAATGCGAATGCTATAGTTGGTCCCCAATTTTAAACCTCTTACCTTTAAACATTTTACATGAACTTTATTATTTTGATGATAAATAAGTGCTCATTAGTTATCATATATGTTTGTTAAATTTATTTAAAACTAAGTAGAAAAAAATCTAAAAAATGGAAATTTTTTTTTTCTATATTTACCCAGTAGTAGGGTGATATTTTAGTAACACGAGTGGTACAGTGGGGTCAATACGGACCCAAATTTTAAACATCTATAACTTCAAGAGTATTCAAGCTATGATCTTTATTTTTATATTTTAAAGAAAAATACGTGCCTTTAAATCATAAACTAATTTATCATTAATAAATAGTTGAAATTCACATTAGAAAAATATCTAAAAATTGAATTTTTTTAAATATTACATTAAATACATCATGGTAATAAATAAAATGTATACTATTGATTAAATAGTGTGTAAGTCAGGTAGAACATTTAAAATAAAAATTAACGGGGAAAAAATATTATGAAATCGAATTATTTTTGGCTGATATTTATTCAGGTTGTGGTTTATGATTTTATTAAAGTAAATATATAATATATTTATTTTGTGTGTATATATTTCATTTCAAGCTTTTATATGTTTTGAAATACCTCAGTGTAGCCCAAAGGCCAATTATACATAGCCGTCAAGGCCTATTATATGGCTGACAATCAAAATTAAAAAGTTTCTATGTTAAATATTAAAAATAGATGGTAAAATCTAAGTTAAATATTTAAAATTGCTATACAAGGCCAAAGGCCGATTATGCAAAATAAATGGTTAGGGTTCACCAACATGGTGGCCAAGAAGTTGAACTTGCGACCTTGTGTGGGCAAGTTCTTCTTCTTGTTCACCTACCAGTAAGTCAAGTTTTTTCCCCCGATCATATGACATATATATGGATTTTAGGGCCCCATAAATTTCCTCTTTGCCATTAGTACTCTCATTATCTAAACACTGCATGCTTCCTTCAAAAATATAATTTCAATGTTTGTGTGCCGCCAACAATCGAGTGCGTCTATCGTTGTGGTCACCAGTGAGGTGATTTATCGTCTTCGATGACATCGTTAATCATTGCGTCGTTGCCAAAAATTAAGCATCAAGGGGCAAGATCGTATTTCAATTTTTGATGCAAGTCATTCAATTGATCATCCTTTTTTTTAACCATAACTTGTTGCCCCAATTCGTTGTTGCTGTTGTTAGTAGCCCCAAAGAAGGGGAGTAAGTAGTGTTGCCATTTGTATCACCAATATGGTGATAATACCTCCACGAACGAATACGCGGCAACATTAGAGGCGCCCCAATTCGTTTCTATATTTATCGTCGCAAAGCTCAGTGTACCGATTACCGTCATCGCTCGGCTTGCATTGTGTCCATTTTTTGTTCAGTTGTTCAGCGTCATTGCCTGCTCCTCATCTTCGTTCAGATCGAAGAGACTCTTATCATCATAATCAGTCGATTAATGCCCTTCGTTCTCAATATAGTCAAGATTATTTACCTGGATAAAAGGTTGGTATAGGATCGATCTCATCATCGTTAGGTTGATCAAGTCGGAATGTCCAAGTCATCTTGTTTATCGTAATCTTCCATAAATCGCGTGCCTCTTGACCCAATATTGTTTCAATCGGTTGATTTTCATTAATATTATTATTATTATGTTATTATTATTATTATTTATATAATTATAATTATTATTATTATTATTATTATTATTATTATTATTATTATTATTATTATTATTATTATTATTATTATTATTATTATTATTATTATTATTATTATTATTATTATTATTATTATTATTATTATTATTATTATTATTATTATTATTATTATTATTATTATTATTATTATTATTATTATTATTATTATTATTATTATTATTATTATTATTATTATTATTATTATTATTATTATTATTATTATTATTATTATTATTATTATTATTATTATTATTATTATTATTATTATTATTATTATTATTATTATTTTTGCTATTATTATTATTATTATTATTATTATTATTTTTGCTATTATTATTATTATTATTATTATTATTATTATTATTATTATTATTATTATTATTATTATTAATATTATTATTATTATTATTATTATTATTATTATCATTATTATTATTATTATTAATATTATTATTATTATTATGCATCTTAATCCCAACTCAATTCTGTTTGAAAAAATTGGTTGAGGGTCTTTAAAAATGCTACATTGACAATTACGATTGCTACTTGACGATTTTTATCACTCGTATTTGTACATTTCTTAAGGCCGGCAGGACAAAAACACGAAACATTTATAAATATTTCGTGTTTTTGTCCTGGGGAAAACACGAAACATTTTTTAATGTTTCGTGTTTTTGTTTTTTTAAAACACGAAATATTTTTTTCGTGTTTTAAAAATTAATTTAGATTTTGGCAAAGTGTTTCGTGTTTTAAATATTACTAAAACACGAAACATTTTTTTGGTTTTTAAAATTTATGTTAATTGAGTGTTCATGCAACAAATTGGGTCATATAATATATCGTTCGACTCCAAATTTTATAGGGATTTTAACTATCAGATTGTGTGTGCCCAATAAATTGACAAGTGGTCTTTGATGTTTAAAAACTTTATTTTTGTTTTTAAATTTTTGCTTGAGTTTATTATTGTTTAAATCTACTTAATTTAAATCATATATAACCTAAAACACCATTTTAAATTTATGACCATATATGGTAATAAAAACTTAACACTGCTTTAATATTTATCGCCCAAATTAAACTTTTAATACATAGTTCGACGCCAAATTTTATGGAGAGTTTAACTTGTCTGTGACAGGTTGACAGGTAGTTCTTGTTATTTTAAAACTTTATATTTTGTTTTTAGATCTTTTTGGGGTATTTTATTGATTCAATCTACTATGTATAGATCATATTTAACCTAAAACATCATTTTAAATTTATGACCATATATGGTAATAGTCATTATAACTTAACACTGCTTTATTATTTATTGGCTAGGTTAAACTTGTAATACATAGTTCGACGCCAAATCTTAAGGAGAGTTTAGTTATCTTGTTTGCGAGGTTGACAGGTGGTCTTTGTTGTTTAAAAGCTTTATTTTTTGTAGATTCTTTGAGGGGTTTTATTAATACAATCTACTATATATAAATATGTAACCTAAAAACATGTTAAATTTATGACCATATATGGTAATAGTTATTAAAACTTAACACTGCTTTATTATTTATCGACCAAGTTAAACTTGTAATACATTATTCGACGCCAAATCTTAAGGAGAGTTTAGCATCTTGTCTGCGAGGTTGACAGGTAATCTTTGTTGTTTAAAAACTTTGTTTTTTGTTTTTATATTTTTTGGGGGGTTTTATTAATACAATCTACTATATATAAAGTATATGTAACCTAAAACAACATGTTAAATTTATGACCATATATGGTAATAGTTATTAAAACTTAACACTGCTTTATTATTTATCGACCAAGTTAAACTTGTAACACATAATTCGATGCATTTTATAGGGTTTAGCTAAAGGTTGACAGGTGGTTTTTGTTGTTTGAAAACTTTATTTTTTGTTTTAGATTTTTTTCGGTGGTTAATTATTGTATTATCTACTATATATAAATAAAAAATGTAAAACACCATAATAAGTTTAAGACCATAAATGGTAATATGTCTTATAACTTAACACTGCCTTATTGACCAAATTATTTTATGTGGAGAATCATCATATTATCAGTGCCCAAAAATTAAGAAGTAGCTGCGCTGCTTAAGATATTTATAATTTGTTCTTAGATCTTTTTTTGGATCATTTAATGTTGCAATTATGAATGAAATGCATCGTAAAATATCTTTTTAATTCTTTGACCAATGATAGTTTTTTAAACTTAACATTGCTAAAATATTTGACCAAATTAAACTTATAATAAATACATTCGTGCCAAATCATTATGGAGAATTTAACTATCATATTGCTAGTGCCCAACAAGTTTACATGTAGTATATATTGCTTAAAATTTTTTATATTTGGTTTTTTAGTTTTATTTGTTTTATTAAATTATAAAATAATTTTTTTTTAAATAATAAAATTAAAATGTTTGATATGTTACATAAAACCTTCAAGGTGTTACTTTTAAAATTTGAGTTACTTTTGAAATTTGTCACAAATTTATAGACCGAATCAATACTAAATCCTACAATTACATTAAAAATTTAATTATAGTGCTTAAAAATTAACGAGTGGTCTATTTTGCTTGGAATCATTTTTTTTAACTTACTTTAAAGATATTATTTTACTCAATGGTTTTAATATAATATGATATGTTACTTAATATGCCATATTTATTTTATGTCCATATGAACTAATATTATAATTACAAATTGTATCAAAATTGGGCCATTTGTCTACCTTAACGTGGATTTGAGATTTTATATAACGGCAAATTTGATTGCTCGCCTCTTCCCATCATTGTAAAGCACAATTCACCAAGGGTTGGATTGTTCAATTAATATGGAACGTGAGCTGGGTTTAGACATTCGTGAGACAGGTTAGTATTACCCTGTTGATGACCCGTTGTTGCTACAGTAATCCTGTTCAGTACGAGAGGAAGCGCAGGTTCAGACATTTGGTTCAGGCGTTCGACTGAAAATCGACGGCAAGAAGCCACCATTTAGAAAATTATGCCCGCATCGAAGTCAGAATCCCACCTAGAAAAGTAACGATATTTTAGAGCGCCTCATAGTCAAATAACTCGACATACGGTACCGTTTACGCGGTTACCGAACGAAGTTGAAGGCTGAACGCGTTGATTAGAATCATAATTAACAACCAACAACCGACTCAAAGTTTTTTATGGTTTTTAAATATGAACAAAATCAATATATGATAAGATTCTTTACTGCACTTTTTTTTATGAAACGATTCATGATGATTTATATGGCTTTTGACATTGAATATTAACATAGAAATTTTATTACGGGGTTACCATCTAATTATTCTGCACTGATATTAATGTTAATTAAATTATCATTGAAAATAATAATAACATTGAATTATATGTTAAATCTTTCAGAATGCTAGTTCTTGTCACCCAGTGTGTGATGTTTGACAGCTTTTATTACTCGTACCCTAGATTTTTAGCTTAGCAAAGTATTATATATCGGTTTTCCTTTGAAAATTTCCCCTTGCTCTATTACCCTTAACTCACTTCATTAATTATAGCTTTTGACGCCCGTCCCATCGTTGTCTATCATTCCACTTCTCTGAATTCCTTTACCGAGTAACATTGAGTTTTATTACGTTTAATTACCATTTTGCACCTACCTTAGTTCTTTCCTTACAAACTTAGGTCACTTTGATATCCCAGATGTCAGTCCCGCCTACTCCCCCTGACCAGCTCGTCATCTCATGTGCTTTTAATTCACTACCTCAAAATTCTTTGATGGAAGCTGACCTCCTTTTTGAGCAAAGGTTTTGGTCAAAATTTTTAGGCCACGACTGCAACTTTTATAGTCGCCTATTTTTTTCGAAAGACCTGGTAATAATATACACGGTTCGGAATCCTTATGCTTTCCGTCACAATTATCCGTATGCCAATGCGCCGCTACGTTGCACAAGCAGGAGAATGCCTAAATTTGTGCGTGTCAATGGTTTTTCTTTCCCGCCTTACCCTTCCCACTTGCCAGTTTTAGATCCGATCGTGGAACGCCTCATCTCCCCCCGCCTTCCATTTATGCATTAGGACGGTTGCGTTATTCTCACGGTCAATATGGCGTTCGAGGCCAAATTATAAATATTCCAATTGACGTTGACGAGATAGTCACCCTTTTGACCCTGACCCCAGACGAGGATATGAGCATACGTTCTAATCAAAAAATGCCACTCTCATAAGTCGGTGCTATAGGGGCGTTATGTCACTTGCGCACTCAAGACGGCTGTCGTATAAGTTAACCACTCAACTCTACAAATTTAATATTCGCCTACATCCAACATTTATACATCCCCCGCCACGTCGGTGTTGAGTGTCGCGGTTATTCCTCCGATTAGGATCCGTTTTTATTAATATACGACAATACACGCATACTTGCCACGTGGGCAACGTGCTCCCGTCAAAATCATCCTTTAGTTTTAGAATGTGCCTTAACAATATAAAATTTCAGGGCGCGATTTATGATAAAGTAGTATACGCATACTCAATAAGACATTCTTTGGACCTGGTCGTAACCCTTTCTCGCGTTTAATTGGCGAGGAGCCGGGCACTATATGCCATATCGCCCCCACCATAAGCCTTCCTTTACGTCAAAAATTGGCATGGTTTACGCACACGCCGCTAGATACACTGGAAAATAGTATGCTCTTCATTTCTCGCCCTAGTCTCTCTATTGTTCAACCCAGAGCCTACGGGCGCACGTGCTCGACATTTCTTCTGACTTCGTCATTTCTCGCTCATCTATTCTAATGCTCTCGGAAACTTGGACATCCAGCCTTAGAGATATTTCCATCCCGGTTCACTTGTGTCGCCTGTTTTAGACGTCCTGGGGGCGTTTGGAGTAGCTGTCTATCTCGCACTGTAGCTTCATCATCTAAGCTAGTACCCTAGTTCTGCCATCCTTTACTCATACATGTTGCCCAGGAGACATATGTGCAACCATTATTTGTATTCATTATATATATACAAATTTTATGTACAAATGTAACTCAAATATTTATAAATAGGATTCGTTACCTTTTTATAATATATTTTTCTGGCTATTAATAAATTTAAAGCTAAGTTTTTACGCGAAATAATCTTTATTATTTGAATGCTGCAAAAGCTTGATAAACCAAAAAATTTATTTCTCATTTTTTGAGATGATATATCAAGGTTACAAGAAAATTTTAAATTTTTTCTTTAGAATATTCTCGAGGTGATAAAAATTGGCCAATTTGGCCAAAAAGGTCGTTTTTGGCATGGACGAATCTAAAGAGCCGAAGGCAAATGAAATTAAGAATATCGGAAAACATATATAGAAAATAAGGGCCTCATGGGGATGTATGCTTTTATGTTTTTATAAACTTCTTTTTTTCTGACATCAATATTAGTTGATTTGTACAAGACTATTTCATAAATTTCACGTCTCTGACGTTGATACTGTTGACGTGTGTCTTATAAGATTCATATAAAGACTGTTAAATCATACATAACTAAAAAAATCTGTTTAAATACATAATGTAAAAATTTTGTTAAATTAGGCACTAGCAATATGACTATAAAATTCCCCATAAAATTTGGCGTCGAACGATATATCACACGTATAGTTTAATCAATAAATGTTAAAGCAGTGCCACGTTTTTAGAATTACTACCATATATGGTCATAAAGTGTAAATAGTTTCTCACGTTGCAAAGCATATTGGATTTACATATAATACACCTACTAAATCAATATTTAATCAAAATTAGTTTAAATACCAAATATAAATATTTTAAACAAAAAAAAAACACCTGTAATTTTTTTAGGCAATAAAAAAATGACATTAAGATTCTCCATAAAATTTGCCGTCGAACAATGTATTAAAAGTTTGTTTGGTCAATAAATGTAAAAGCAGTGCCAAGATTTAGGAAATAATACCATATATGATCATAAAGTGTAAATGGTTTCTCACTTTGCAAAGCATATTGGATTTACATATTATACACCTACTAAATTAATATTTAATCAAAATTAGTTTAAATACCAAATATAAATATTTTAAACAAAAAAAAAACACCTGTAATTTTTTTAGGCATTAAAAATATGACATTAAGATTCTCCATAAAATTTGCCGTCGAACGATGTATTAAAAGTTGGTTTGGTCAATAAATGTAAAAGCAGTGCCAAGATTTAGGAAATAATACCATATATGGTCATAAAGTATAAATAGTCTTAAACGTTACACATATGTTATTTTATATATTATAAGACTACTAACTATAAATAACAAAAAAAATAGTTTTTAAAAACAAAAAATAAAAATTTTTAGCAACCAACCACCTGTTATATTTTTCACCTTGAAAATATGACCATTAGATTTTCCGTAAAATTTGGCGTCGAACGATATATTACATGACCATATTTCTTAAAAAATTTAAAAATTGAAAGAAAAATAAAAATTTGACTAAAAAAAATGTTTCGTGTTTTTGTAATCTTTAAAACACGAAACATTTTGGCAAAATTATTTTTAATCTTTAAAACACGAAAAAAATATTTCGTGTTTTAAAAAAACAAAAACACGAAACATTAAAAAATGTTTCGTGTTTTCTCCAGGACAAAAACACGAAACATTTATAAATGTTTCGTGTTTTTGTCCTACCCCTTAAGGCCATATAATTAATGTCTTAAGTGGTTGGGCTTCCTTAAAAATATTACATTTTCTAACAGTGGCTAAATTCCTGATATTCATCATATGTTTTTTCGTCAATAAAATCAAACTAAATCTTAAGTTAAATATTTAAAATAGATATACAAGGCCAAATCCCTATTATGTTAAGGTTCACCAACATTATTCACCTTAGATACTAGACACCTTACAAAAAAAATTAACAATTTATATTCTTGTTATACGACACAAACATTTACACTTAATATGTAAATTTAGTTACAAAAACTAATTTATAAGGTCGCATATATTTCAGTTTAAATTTATTTGGAGGCAGTATAATTTTTTTACATTGAAATTTACCATGTAAGGTCCATACGAACCCCAATAAAATTTTTAATTACCAAATAAAATTTGTTTTTAGACTAAGACCTAATTTTATTAACTAGGTTTATCATCATTTAAAAAAATAGTCATAAAGTTGGCCACTAATATATATTATTTTTAAAAATACTCAAACTAGAAAATTGAAGTCCGTATAGAATTCACATTGGTATTGGCGGGTTAACATATATTGAAAAAAAGTCACAAATTTAACCCATAATCTATAATATTTGTGAATATATTCAAAATTACGGGGTTAAATATTTTAAGTAGCCATAATATATTTTGGAGTGCATGATATCATATAAATCTTTATAATTCATCTTTTTAACATGTTGGTATGGCTGTGGCTAAAGTTTTAAAATTGTAGACAAATATTTAACAAATAAACTTTTAACGACTATTATGAGAAAATGAGTAATTGTTTTTTTAACCGTTTTAAGATCTGCTTAGAGCTTCGGCTAGTACACAAAAAAGTTTCGAAAAAAAATTGCACGCATTTGTACAACATTGAGGCGGCTAGTGTGGAAAAAAAAATAAAAAATTTTAAGATTATTATTTAAAGAAAATTATGTTTTGTCTTTATTATTTGAATGAATGATCAGCTGCAACCTAACAAAATTTTTTTTCATTTTTTGCATTGGCCAATAATATTTTAATCAAATGCACCCAATTTTTTTAACTTTTGCCGCAGCCTATGCAAAATAATTTTTCAAAATCATTATAAGTTTAAATTTAAATTGAATCAAACAGCCTGGCGGCAAGCAGCAAAGTTTTTAAATTTAAAAAAACATTTTAGTCTTTTAACTATAAAAAATTATAGTTGAAAAAAAAATACAAGTAATAATGTAAGAGTCAATCGGTTAACAACTAGGTTTGCCACCAACAAATTTGCATAAAATATGCGTTTTGTTTATCATGTTTAGATTTATTTTTGTCGGGCGAAAAAGCTTAGGGTCAGGTTTAAACTTTCTTAATAAGAGCTGGTAGTATTAGATCAAAAATTTCCCAATACTAACATGTAAAAATTATATTCAATTTAATTTTCCAAACTGATAATTAATTTTTTTTTCTATATTTTTAGAGGATTAGACAGTCAAAGCGTGCTTACCAAATATTTTATATGTCATATTTTAAATGGGTAAATTATATCCATAAGGTTTTAAAAGACATTAATATCTTTTTATTTTTTTACACACACATCAGTCTTAACCATACTTTATTTTTTTAAAATAATAAATATTATTAAGTTAGAACATAACCTTTAAAATAATATATAATTTTGACTTTTAATTGCTGTAATTGCATAAGATTTTAACATTAATGATTTTAAAATTATATAACTTTTTAAAACTCTGCCCATTAATTTTGTTATCAGGTGCATGTAAAATTGGATGAAATAATTAAATTTAGCTTGATATTTTTTTATTAAGATAGATTGTTTTGTTTCTCAATTAAATTTAACTTTTCAATAATGAAAACGGTAAAGCTACCATGTTATATCCGAAAAATTTTTAAAAACCTACCAGCTATTATCAGGATAGCTTTATCGTACACAATTGATCATATCATTATATATGTAGAACAATAGATCAGGTGGTAAAATACAATATATCTCACTAGACACCATCGGCCTTAACAAAATCTCTCTTAGCTGCAATTCAATTAAAAAGGCCTTTAAAATAAATTACATTTCTTCTAGCCTGTCGAATAACTTAAATGGTTATCCCCTTCCCTTCTAAAAAAAAATTGGTTCACGAGAAAATGTTTCAGCCTAGGTGTTTACAATCTCATAGTAAAATAAAATATACAAAAAACAATTAATACAAATATTAAATACAATAAAATGCATCATAATAATAAACATTTTAAGAATAATACAATGTGTAAAAGTAATATAAATTTAGAATACAATAAAATATTGTAACATAATATAAATTTTGAATACAATAAAGTATTTAAAATTAATATAAATTTTGCAAAATTTATATCATATATATTTATCATCATATTGATAACAATAAAAAAAATTGCATATTGTTTGAAAAGATAGTTATTTACAAAATATTAAAATTAACATATTAATTATTTTTGTTTTTGCTGCGTAGTTTTAATGTCACCACCCCCCTTCTGCCGCATAATTGCCTCTCGAGCATCCCACCATTTGGGACTACTCGGTTTAACCACTTTGGTGTGCCGGGCAGAACCGTGTTTGAGTTGATCAGCTCCAACGGTCCTGGCAACGGTCCTCGAAGGTAAGCGTCCTTTACCTGCGAGAGCTGACCTAACCTGTAATGGTTTAGGTACACACTCGTGTGCTACCTTTCGGAAACCCTTACAAGTTTTGCAAAAAACTCTACGGAGTTTTTTCCCTAGACCCGAGGTCGATGCTTTCTCGTCTGGCCGCGTTACAGTAGGGATATCGTCCTGCACTCGCAGAAATCCCTGCCGTGTAACCGTCACTCGGAATGACTGTTCCTGAAGCGGTCGCTTCAGTACGCACAGTGACATCCTTAACGAGAAAGTTGATTTGCGTATTTCCATTAAAAGAAAATAATCTAATAAAATAGAAATATCGAGCACATAGGAACAATTAAAAATTATTAAAAATTCCATGCATTAGGGTCTACCGCATCATCTCACAATCGGGAACCGGCGTGTCCCACCTTCGTCTGACCTGTTCAGCGTGCCTTCGCACCACTGAACCGTCCGAAAGTTTGACCGACACCATTTTATTCCCAATTGATCCAATGACGATGGCTTCAATCCATTTGTTGTGGCCCGTTAGCGTAAGAGCCCAAACTGGATCACCCTTTTTATATTTATTAACTGTACCGGTCATATTAGCATCACGTTTCTGCAACCGATTAGATAAAGGTAAATTTAACCCCCTACCCAAAAATTGTGCCGAAACGCTAGGACGATTCTCCCTGGGAGCTGTATTATGGTAAAGTTTATACATCCAAGTACCGTCTTTTTCCAGTTTGGACAACTTTAACCATCTTTTTACAATTCCCACGGAGCGTTCTGCTAAACCGTTACTACTTGGGTGATAAGTAGCAGTTAATATATGTCGAATGGCTAAATAATGGCAAAAACCGGAAAATTGTTTAGAAACAAACGCGGTTCCATTATCAGACACCACTGACTTTGGTATACCATACAAGCTAAACATATCTTTTAGAATTTGTATAACCGCACCAGCTGACGTTCTTTTCACTTTTTTGAACTCAATCCAGCTAGAGTATGCGTCTACAACTAAAAGATACGAACACCGATCATGCTCAAAGAAATCCATGTGAATGCGTTCCCACGGACCTTGAACCTCGGGCCATTTAGCTTGACGGTCATGATTGGGTACACGGGCTAAACCAGCGCAATGCCTGCACTCCCGGACAACAGCCTCTAGCTGTTTACCCATTTTTGGCCACCACACCAGTTGTCTGGCTAGCAGCTTCATGCGGTTGATACCCTGGTGCCCTGCATGCAATTCATGACAAATTGTCTGGCGCAGGGCCTCAGGTATCACTACCGTGTCCCCACGTTTTATTATACCCCTTTCAACATGCAATTCATGCAGAAATGAGACAAACGTGCGTGGGATTGCATTTTCTGTAACTTCACCATGCAAATATTTTAATACAAGTGATAAAACAGAATCAGCTAGAATGGCATCAGCTATTTCAGGTATTTCTGATACTAGTAACTGGTTTACCGGAGAGTATGAAACATTCTCACCTGTCGTAGCATCGAAATGTTGTACCAAGCGCGACAACATATCGGGCAAGTAATTATATTTCCCCTCACGATACTTCACAGTTATATCAAAACTACCCAACTGTAATTGCCATCTTTGCAATCGTGGAGAAAGCAATAGCTCACGATTGTCTTTTTTATAAAGGGCTACCAATGGTTTATGATCGGTGACTACCGTTACATGCATACCTAAAAGGTATTCCCGGCATTTTGTCAACCCAAAAACCATTGCTAGTGCTTCCCTTTCAATCACAGAGTATTTACACTCAATGATAGTTAACTTTCGAAAAAAGAAAAAAACTGGATGCTCCATTTGGTTATGGCGTTGTAGTAGTACCCCGCCGATACCAATACTTGAGGCATCAACAGCTAAAAGGGTGTCACGGTCTTGTTCAAAGTGAACTAGTACCGGTGCTGACGTGAGACATGCTTTAAGAGTCTCATACCCTAGCTGATGATTGTTACCCCATGTAAAACGTGCATTCTTTTTCAAAAGTCCATATAAACATGCAGAAACCCGTGCAAATCCCGGTATGTATTTCCTATAGTAGGAAACTGACCCCAAAAACGACATCAGCTCTTGTGCTGACTCGGGCCGTCTCATGCGATTAATAGCCCTTAGCTTACTCTCAACTGGCCTTATGCCCGTTGAGTTAATAACATGCCCTAAATAAATCACTTCCGATTGTGACCAACAACATTTTTCAAGACTAACACGAAGCCCTTTGTGCAATATACGTGCTAGCACAGCCTCTAGCCTTAAGTTATGTTCCTCCTGATTGTGCCCCACTATTAAGATATCATCTAAATAGTAAAAGACACCAGGCATACCCTGAAAAATGTTGTACATTGTACGCTGAAATATTGGCGCCGAGGTGGTCAACCCAAATGGCAACCTCTTAAATGCATACAACCCTATTGGTGAATTAATAGTTAAAATCTTAATAGACTTTTTACTGATGGGTATTTGTAGGTAAGCTTGCGCAAAATCAATTTTTGAAAATAAGCATGCTCCCCCTACCCTATATAAAATTTCTTCTATACGTGGTAGGGGATATTTAATAGGTACTAAACATGGATTAACGGTTAACCTAAAATCTGCGCATACCCGCAATTTTCCATTAGTTTTCCTTATAGGAACAAGTGGTGTAGCCCAATAGCTATATTCTACTGGTTCTATAACATCCTGTTCTAACCAACGATTAAGAACCTCCACTACTTCTGGATAAATTGCAAAAGGTACACGTCGACTAGGTAGAAACCGTGGAATGGTTCCTTCCTTCAAATCAATAACTACTTCATGGTCATTTAGCAATCCTATTTCATCATTAAAAATCTTTGAATATTTTGCTAAAAATGGGCATTTAACTAAAACATCTTTTGGAAGCTTTATTTCTTTTGTCTGTTTAATTATATTATGTTTTTTAACCATATTTATGCTATTAATATTTTCCAATTTATTCAAACCTAAGTACCTTAATATTTTCATGCACAAACTAATCTTTTTGTTCCTACTTTGTTGGTCTTTTTGGCCATCTTTTTTACAGACGTTATCACAAATACCCCACCAACCTACTAAAGGACCAATCTCCCTTATCCAAGACCATCCCATAATTGGCCTGGCCCCCATTTTAGTCACATATATTGTCATATGCAACAAGGTAGTATTTATTGCCAGGTCAAATTCATGCTGACCCAATAAATCCACCTGCTCTCCATTATATTGTACTAACCTTAGCCTAGTTTGTTTCAATTCAGCCTGTGGCCAAATCTTGCCAAAGTCTCTTTTGGATATTAAGGTGATATCAGCCCCAGTATCCATCAGAAATTGAATGGGGCTCTGATTGAGCACCATTTCAATTACTGGTATTTTTTGTTTTTCTAATTTTTGGGATAATATATTAAAAATTTTGTTATCATGCATATTAGTAAAATTATTATCAAAATTATAATATTTATTTAAATTAATAATAAAATCCTTTACATGCAATAAATTAATGTTATATTCATTTATACAAAAATCTGCATTATTGAAATTAATTAGTCATTCATAACGAGCATTCCTCTCCCATGCCTGTTGATGACATTTACATTCTGCGTTTTAGATTTGTGGTCTCCCTTGTCCATAGTTTCTACTCAGACCTCTATACGGTCTGTATGCTGTATACTGCCTTTGATTATTCCAAGCGTGGGTTCAAATCCCACTTCTGACACCAATTATCAGGATAGCTTTATCGTACACAATTGATCATATCATTATATATGTAGAACAATAGATCAGGTGGTAAAATACAATATATCTCACTAGACAGCTATGTTTTTTTTTAAATATTTTGATATATATTTTTATTAGCTATCATTAAAATATTTTTTAAAGAAGACACAAACTTTACCTTTAATTGTTGGTTTTTTTTAAGAACCGTGTAGCAGACGATAAAATGAAAGGTTGATTAAGAGTGTTCTTATATATAATAGACATATTTAATAATCATTTGAGCTCAGAATTAACTGACTCTGATATTCAAAAATTGTCATTTAAGTCTAATTGGCTAAAGAATCAGGGAAAAGCATCATTGGGGGATATAATCACTTATCATTATAAATCTTGTGTTCTAGAAAATGAATCTTTGAATAATTTTAAAGTTTATTTGCATTTATATGCAAGATAGTTTGCATCATTTTTTATAATATATTTTGTAGGTTAAGTCAGCATTGTTGCACAATTATAAATCTTTACTATCTAAAGAGGGTAAAAAGAGTTTTCTAAATCAAGGTTAATATATATTTTTATATGCATTGTCACATAATTTTTACTAATTTTTATTAAAGATGATCTTAACAATCTTGAAGACCTTATGGTCTATACAGATTTTCAAAAAAAACTAGCTGGTTATATTTGGAAATATATAGATGTATTTCTTCCAATCAGATCTTTAGTAAATTATGAGGAAATTCAGGAAATATATTGCATGCACATATTAAATCATGTGCTTAAAACACGTGATATTGTTGTTAAGAATAATTTAAAGTTGGAAAAAATTGGACCTTTATTAAAACAATGTGACAAAAATGATAGGTTGGTAAGATATACAACTTTTTAAATATTGATATATGTTTTGAATTGCTTTGGGTTAAGAAATTAATACATATGGTAATAAGTTGCCTTTTGTATTTGTGATTAAAGTTGTTTAATTTGACATTAGTTAAGGTTTATATAATTGATAGCTCCTAGTTACTTGATTTTATCTTTAAATAATATTCATTTATATCTCAAATAATTTATCTTATATCATAGCTATAAAGATCGTGGTTTTACAAGGCCCAAAGTTCTTGTACTTGTTCCCTTTAGAAATTCTGCCTTCAAAATTATTCAAACAATGATGACTCTACTTTCTGGCCCCTTAACTCAAAAAGTTAATTTGTAGTTATAATTTGATTGTCAAATGTATGCAAAGTAGATGATGTTGTTATAAAAATTTATATAAATTAATTTTTATTTATTTTTAGCAAATGGTTACCAATAAAAAACGTTTTTTGGATGAATTTTCTGAAGTTCTTGAATCAGAAGCTAAATATCCCTCTGGTAATTTTACACCATTATAATTTTTAATTAATATTGGGTTTCTATTGTTTTAGTTCAGCTTAGTGCTGTTTAAAATTATTGTAATCTAATGCCATATTAGTTATCTAAAAATATTATTTTCAAAACCTTGATTTCATGGTCAAGTGACAATTGTTTTTTTGATGGCCATCAAATAGAAATTTTGACTTTTTGCATCCAAAAACAAGATATAAAACAAGATTGCATAGGTACTTTTCAAATTAAATTTACTTGTTTTTTAGAATACATGTTAAATCAGATATAACCTTTTTACTTTATCTACAAGTTTTCCAAAATAAAAATTTTTAGATATGTTTATTTAAACACCTTTTTTATTAGTTTTGTTTTGTTTATAAGGTTCTACCAGTTTGCAGGGATAAATCTTATATGAGTTTATTTGGTAAATTTGGAGAGATTGGTTTGTTTGACTTGCTTCAATAACTTTATGGTATTTTTAGTTTTTGCATTGAATAAACATGTATATTAGTTTCAATTTGCCTAATAAATCATTATCTTTCAATCGACTTCGTCTTGCTAGACTGGAGGCATATAATGGGAAGTCTAACTTAATTTTGATCACATTTCTTGTAAAATGAACATCAATTTTTCTAAGTGGTTTAGTGCTGCCATATTCATTTAACACAACTTTCCTTTGTCACATAAATTGCACGGCTTCAAACAAAAGTTAGAATTAATGTTGTAATAGTTATTTTGAAGATAGTTCTCTACATTAATTATTACACCTTTAAACCTTAATGTTCAGCAATATATATGGGTTATATTAAAATATTTATTTTATGAATTTCTCAAGGCTTCATTATTTGATGTATTTGATTTGTATTTTTTTTTCATATATCCTTATAAGTTGATCATTTTTTATAATTAGATTTTATTGAAATTTATTGCTCATTTGATTTATTCTATATATTTTTCTATATTGGATAGAAGAAAGACGTGTCATTTTTGAAGGGAACATCGATGATTGCTTCAAAATTGGACTAGCAATCTCAAAAAAATCGCTCAAACTCTACACCGATTTTTATGCATCCGATATTATTGTAGCCTCGCCCCTGGGATTAAAAACCTTGGGGTCACATACCAAAAAAATTTTGACCGACACCAAACGGCTCGAAGACGTAAATAAAGGGTACTAATAAATAATAACCTAATCCTTTTTTAGTTTAAACATCTGTTGAGTTTTTTAATGTTAGCTCAAAGAAATATATTTACCTTCTGTTCTTTTGTTTGGGTAAATGCGTTCATAAAACAATTTTTTTTAATATTCTTAAACAATACTTATATTTAAACGTATTTTTTTTTAATAGTTGCCAATATCAATGTCAGAAACGTGAATATTATGAAAACATAAAAGAATGCATCCCCATAATGGCCTAATCTTATATAATTTTTCGTTTTTCTTAGTTTACTCTATCCATTGGCTCTTTAGATCCGTCTATAATGAAAAATGGCCTTTTTTGACCAAATTGACAGATCTAACTAAATATACCCTAAAAAGATAAAATTTAAAAATTATTTTTGCATATAATCTCTAGTAACCTGTATTTTTACACAAATAATGAAAATTAAATTTTATAAATTTATCAGCATTTAAATAATACATTTCGCGTCCAAACTTAAGTACGACACGATATATTATCGATTTTTAATATAAAATATTTGAAGTTTGAATTTAATAGTTTAAATCAGAGCTGGGAAAAAACCCATTTTTCGACTAAAATTTTTGTTTTTTAAAAATTTTATGACATTTTAAAAAAATTAATTATTTATAATTACAAAATATAAGCAGAAAATCTTAAATTTTATAAATATTTTCTTGATTAAAGCTAAAACCCTTTATTTTTTTTAAATTTCGAAAAATAAAAAAATGAGTTTGACCCAAAAATGGGCATTTTCCCAGCTCTGGTTTAAATATTATGAATATGCCAAAATAAAATTTCAATTTATTATTGTTTTTTATATTTTGGTTTTTTGACCTAAAATTTTCAATGCTTATAACTGATTAACTAAGTTTGATTAGTAAAAACGGTAAAAGGATTTGATGTTTCTTAAGATTGCAATTTTGATCTCTGTAGATTACTCATACCTCTCAAAAAATTGTTGACCTGTGTCATTTTACTTTTTTTGGAACTAGGGTTTAAATAAAAAATAAATTTTAAAATAAAGTTTGAACACGGCTAGGACAAACAGGCTGATAATTTCGCTTTTACCAGATTTTTTTTTGTATTCTAATATTTTTTAGGATTGCAGACGAAAAAGATATGGCAGACCAAAAGGAATTAGCAGACGAAAATCTAGATTTTCTTTCATCCATTGAAATATTGATTCTTGATCAAGCGGACGTTTTTCTTATGCAAAATTGGAGCCATATATCGGTAATTTTTTTGGTATTAATATATATAGCATTAAAGCATATTTCCGAATTTTGTGGAATTGTTGTTTTAAATTTATATCATTTCGCTTGATTATCTTTTATAAACATTAATAGATATACTCCATTTAACTCATTTTAATTTGATTTAGAACTGTATTAGGCGACGTATAAAGTGGGTGTAGTTTCGTTTAATTTTAAAATTTTTTTGTCTTACTTTTTTTTGTTAATTTTTTTTAGAAGAGGTATATTATGTGCTTAACTGCAACTTTAAAAAAGTTTAATTACATATAATTTTGCGGAATATTGAAAATTTACGAAAATAAAAATTCACTTTGCACGTGGCCTTATATAAATTTTTACCACACATTAACATTGTATGTATTATTCCAGGTTCTTCATTATTATCGGCAGTCTGAGGTCGAATTATTGATTGTTATTAAATTTAGTTTTTTATTTTGCAAAATTATTATAAAAAGTAAATATAGTCGATATCAAATGCGTATATATATAATAAATAATTAACATCAAAGTAATAATTTTGTTGTTTAAACAAAACCCTTACTTAATACATTTTTTTGTAAACATGGAAAATTATAAACTATTTTTTGGGCTCCCATATTGATATAGGTAAAAACATAAAATTTTTTAAGGACCTGTGTAAAGTGAGTGTTAATTTGTTAATCAACAAAACTTCTTTAAAATTATACAATTCAAATTTTAAACTACATTTAAAAATTTGGCAAATTAAGTGCAGCCGCATAAAATTTTACAAAAATCAAAATTTTATTAAAAGAAGCTAAATTTTTATGTGTTTTTTAAATTTTTCTAAATATAAACTCAATTTTCACGTAACCGAAAGAGCATTTTTAAAACATGCCCTGATTCAATTCGAATATTTCTAGTATCTCATGAAAATGATAAATAAACGACCCATTCGAGCTCACGACGCTGATTTTTCACGCATTCGTGAATGGTACCTTAACGGCTGGAGCTCCTTTTACCGGCAAACCCTTATTTTCAGCAAAATAAATTCGCCTCAAATAAATGCGCTTTTTACCAGTTGCTCAAGTTGATTCTATTTTATTTTCTCTTTGCATATTTTTTCATATGTTTGCTTTTTTTTGATTGAGTCTTGGACGCCTGTATGTTATTAAAGAGCGTCAAACTCTTATTATATTTACACCGCTTCTTGATTTATTGGTTTATTCACAATTTATATCTTTTTTAACTTTGTTATGTTTGCTCTGAGTGTTTTAAAAGTTGCTTAAGCCCCAAAATTAGAAATTGACTCAAAATTCTTTTAAAATTTGTGTCTTATATATATATGTATATATAAAATTAGGCTTCAATTTTGAATAATACATACTTTTTCTTAGTTATTTTTGACATTTTTTTAGGAGGAGTGATATTGCTATTAGGACACTAAAGTTTTTTTAATGGAGCAAAGGGGTTTTCTTTGCCTATAGTTTTTGATATTAATAAATGCGTTTTTTACCTAATAAAATTTTTAAAATTAAAAAATAATATTTAACATAGTTAATAATAATATTAATATTTTCCCCCTATATTTTTTAATTTTATAGTATAAGGAAATTGATAGTTATCATCAATTACAATTTTACAAAATAAGTAATTTTATTGTCTAGTTATCAAAGTACAAAAATTTAAAGAGCACTTTCCTTACTATATTTCAATTGAAATATGAATAAAAAACATTATATCTAATATATTTTAGATTTCGAAGGCAAGGTTATGTTTCAAAACACTCCACAAACTGGAATTATCAACCAAATACAAACTAGCCTTACACACGTAAACTATAACATAAAATTTAAAAAAATTTATGTTAAAAACATTCATTTAAAAAAATAGCTCTTTGTTTAGAAATTTCAAAATTTTTTACAATTTTTTTTTGTTTTAAACAAGGGAAATTATTTATTGTTATTTTATTTCTTTACATTAAATATTTAATGTGTTATATGTGAAACGTGGTTGAATAAAATAATTCATAAAAAAAATTTGAAATTCACTTCCATTTAATCTACATCTTTACTTTTACATCCTAGCAATTTATCCCGATTCAGCCACACCCTAGAGATGCTCCAAGTTTACCCGACGTTCGTTTCAATTTTTTTATTGAGCGCATATTGTCACATCGAATATTAAATGAAAATAGGAAAGCTCTCAAAAGGACACTTATATACATTTCCTCGTACTTCGACTACGTTAGATTAAGGAATTATTTGATGGACAAGGAAATAGAATTTTTGTCTGTCACAGAGTAACGCATATATTTTCATTTTATTTTGCTTAAAATTTTATTTAGTTTTAATGCATTTTTAAACCATTTGAAAGTTTGATTAAGGTCATGTTCAAAGCAGGCCTTTTTTGTAAAATTGTTAAAAATTTATTTTAATTTAGTTTTAAAATTTAGTAACTCACTTTGCCGGTGGCCTAACAGAATTCATTGTACTATGTAATGATATCTTCAAATTTTTTAATATGAAAAAATATTACTTGGCAACGGTATTTGCATAACTCATTCCTTAACTCATAGCTTTTACATAACTTTTTCCTCTCTTTTTATTTAACATATTTTTTTGTCGTTTAATTAAAAACTTATCTATTCTTTATAGTTAAAATCTTTTAAGCTAATAATCTTAAATATTATTTTCTATTATACACCACCCCATAGGTACGATGACGAAAAGCACATTAAAAAGGTCCGTAGGCTCATAAAGACCTTTGATACCGATAGACAATTGGAATCGAATCCAAACCACGATAATAGTTCGTCTCTAATGCCAAAGTCGGCCAAGAAAACGCGCTATGAATGGGAAAATTACGTGAATTCCCTGGCCCTTGATCAATCTCTCATAATATTAAATACCGAACGTAGTTACTTTTTCAGAAAACCACGGTTTGCCAACATTTTTGAATGCATTTTTTATGAGCTACCCACTTACCCCGAATACTATTGCGATATATACGCCGATTGTTCAAACCGAAACCTTAAAGGTACAAGATTAAATGGCGTGCCCGGGTTATCCCTACCTCATTTTCAACGAATGACTGCCCTTTACGATGCCAAATACGATTGGTTAAAATTAGAACCGATACTTGGGCATGACCGAGCCCTTGCCTTATTACAATCACGTGGTAATTTCAATCCAACACTCTTACGTGATGTTTCATCAAAAAATGATTCCGATAATTACTCTCTCAACAATAAAGCGCTCATATATAGCAATACTTGGGCGCACACATTTGTGACAGGATCTTGACAATAAGCCAAATTTTTTAAAGCCTAAAGAATTAACTTAGAAAGCTTTTTATAATTTGGAGTCGTGATTTTGTTCATTAATTATACTTATATACGGTTTATATACTTACAAGACTTATCTATTTTAATTAGTTCAATTATTAAAATACATTCTTTACCTACGTTAATGCAAAATCATCCGTAATTTGGCGTTTTGTCTTGAGGATTCACAACTTACTACATTTTTAAAGATTTTATTTTTAATCTTTCCAATATTTTAAGGTAACACAGGAACAAATTTTAATTTCACAAAAAAGAAATTTTTGAAAAAATATAGAGAATTCATTTCTATGACCTACTCTCATGTATATTTTTCGTTTTTTATAGTTTCTACAGAATCTTTAGATTCGTATTTATCAAAAAAAGGGCCTTTTTACTAAATTTTGCGACCTTAAAAATACGTTAAAAAGAAAATTAAAAATTTTTTTCTATATAAAAATTCTTTGTGACTTATATTCATTTTTTCGAATAAAAAGAAATAATAGTCTATTAAGCTCAGCAGTAAATTAAAAAATTTCGCGTGCAAACTTCAATAATCGGATTTTAATGAAAATATTGTTTATACCTATCAAATTTTAGCCCTCTATTGATAGTTTTTTATGTTTAAAGTGGGGAATAAATTGACATTTATTTCTCACATTTTATAGTATCAGGTGAGTTTATTAAATGATTAAAAAATTAATATTGGTTAAAAACCAAAAACAAGTCCTAGAATTTTTTTAACAGTTAAAATATCCGATGTTAATAATCGACTTTTTTAATTGTCTAGATATTTATCACTACATTTTTTACCATAAGTCAACGTTTTGCATATACATAAGAAAAAGCTAAACAGGATAAATCTAAAAGAACATTACCGTCAATGAAGTAATTTAAGGCAAATAGTTATAGCTATATTATAGCCTAATCTTACATATATAAATTATAATAATATAAGAACACATTCTTTAAAATAATAAATTAATAGATTATTGGTTTTAAACTCTTGAACTAAAGGTTTTAAATTGGGGCTCGTATAAAAAAATCCGTCCATAGCATACGCGTTACAAATTTCCCTACCATTCGCAGGTTAAATAATGTAGAAGTAAATAAAAACTGCAAATATTTGAATTTTTTATTCAGACACACATAAAAAGTGAGTTTATGAAACCGCAAGGAGCAATGAAATTGCTATGCGGCGACGTTCATAATTCCTGGAAGCGCTTCTCTTTGCCACTACCATAATATCCATCGAAATGACGCCGCACTCTCCGGAATTTTATAACATGCAGGCTTTACAACTCTGTCAAAAGTCGAAGGCCAGATTCATTCACCGGCTAAAACAATGCCCCCCCCCCCCTTACCCTATCTCTTGAAAGAGAGGGCATACACGTCAGGGCTTAGCCCGTTTTAGCCCTGTCGGGTACTAGGAAATAACTTAACCTAGACCAAGAGCTAAAAAATCTTTGGCCAGCATAATGACAATATTTAATTATAATTTAAAATTTAAGACTGATCAGTTTGTTATAGGTTCAAACAACATATCTTTTTACACTTGGAATTTATAGTTTAAATGTAATTTAGTTATGTAAGTCACAGGCTCACAAATATCAATATCAGAAAAAAGAATCTCAATGAAATTTAATGATTGCATTTAATGCATATTTTTGGTTTTCTCTTTCGTCTTTTGCGTTTGCTCCATTTATTTAAAGGTTTTTTAACCAAATCAGATTTTTCGATCGCTCATTATCATAAAAATTTAAAATTAGAATTTTCTCATATATTATTTGTCACATATATTTTAATGCCGTTTAGCGTTTTTGGCAAACTTTTAGCCAGCTATAAAACTAAAAATTGGAATTAAAAAATAAAGCACTTAAGTTTGCTAAAATGAATTTAAACTCCATATTTTAATTTAAAAAAATTAAGATATATGTTGGTGTGTATATAAAATATTTCAATTTTAAATTAAATACCTAAATGTTGTTCTATATTAAAGATTATCATTTCTTCATAAACAAAAGGTCGCAAGTTAGTTCAAATTATGAATTTTTTTTAAAGAATATGGTGATAAATTAGGGTAGATTTAAGAAACGGAAAAAATACTTAAAAAAGACCATGTATATAGCAAGTCAACAAATATTTATGTCAGTAACGAGATATGAAAACATAAAATGCACTCACGTGATGGACTAATCTCATATGTTTTTTTAGTTTTTCTTAGTTTCTCCCGAAGTTTAGCTATTGTAAATATCAAAATAAAATATAAATTTAATTTTTGAATCTTTTTTGGTTTTTTAACCATTTTTTAAAAAAAATTTCAATGTTTATAACTGACTAACTAAGTTTGATTAAAAAAAACGGTAAACGGATTTGATATTCTTAAGATAATAGGTTTGATCTCTGTAGTTAATTTATAACTCAAAAAATTATTTACCTGTCTATTTAGGCAAGAACAACTGGTGCCCTTGGAGAACAAAAGCAGGCGACGAAAAATAATAATAATTAAAAATATGAATTCGTATAGGTGGGTGTTAAAATTTTAATCTTTTAAAACCGCGAATGGTTGGGTGAGAACTTTGTAATGCGAATGCTATGGTGGGGTCCATATGGGCCCCAATTTTAAACCTCTATTTCCATTAAAGCTATAATAATCTGTAATTTTGTATTTTTTTGACGAGGGAAAGTCCTCTTATATTATATACAAATATAAGTTATCATTAAAAAATATTGCATTATTTGACATAAAGCAGGAAAAAAATTTAAAATTTTCTTATATTTTTATTTAGATTATATAAATCAAGCCAATAAATGAAATGTATCAATATGATTAATCAGATCGCTTTTGTACGTAGAAATATTATGAAAGTTCTGTTATTAAATATATTTTGAAATAAAAAATTATATTTGGCTATAAATTATGATAAAAACTAGATATTCTATTGAAAAAACATAATTTATGCTATTATTATACATGACACACTTTTTTTTAATATTTAATAATTAAAATTATTATAAAAGATAAATAAAATTTAAGGTGCAATTCTTTAAGTTTATAATATAGAGGCAATAAAATGGTTTATAACTAAAATGAGAGGTTGTAATTCTAAACAATCCGTTATTAGACTTCGATAAAATTTTAATTTCTAGTTTTATTTTATATTTAAGAAAAAATTTAATTTTAGTACATGATATATAATATTTCTAAAGATATTCAAAATTTAAAGTGTACTGAGATCCGTATGGACCCCAAAGTGCTAATTGCGGTATAAGTGGAGGAACGAATATTGTGTTGATAAAAAAGATATAATAAGAGATACAGTGCCTCAGAATATCACATTTTTAGCTTAATATCGTATTTAAGTCGTTATAATGTTTAAAAAATTAATTTTATTAAAAGGTTCTCAACCTTATATTAATTTTGATAATCAGAGTATTATCATAAACAATGCTATTTTATCTCATGCGCACAATTATACTGAATTTCTAAGCCATTTTAAATAGATTTGGGTGCTAACCTGGCAAAGTCTAGTAACTAAGTAAAAAAAGCTGTAGACATGTTTATATCAAATTAACTAATAGAGCTAAAATTTTGGCATAAAACTCCCCGCCAGGATAGGTCTCCCCCCCCCCCCCCCTATCGGGCTACTAAATAAACATTATAATAATTTTACCAACATTTTTTGGCTTCAAATAATATTACAGTCGTTTTGATTAAGATGCGCCTTCTATTAATATTACATGTAAAAGATGTTTTTTATATACATTAGTGAGACCTGAAATTAAAAATATTTGTTTAAATTTTATGTCTCATGCCAAAATTTATTGGGTTTTCATGGCAACAGTTCATACGTTAATTTTAAAGCTATACCATCTCACCAAAATATTTTTAAAACATATTTTCTTGGCAACACTATGCATTCGATATTCCACCTCCCGCACCCCCCCCCCCCCAGCCGCCTCATGCCGCTACTTTATTTTTTACTCCAGACCTATATATATAAACGTGACTTTAATAAGTTAACTTATTTTAAAATACATTTAAAATCTTTTACGTACTACTCATTAAATATGAAAATTGTATTTTTAATATTAATTTTGTTCGTCGAGCTAATAAAAACTCGTACAGGTAAATTATATTTAATTGTTGGCTCTAACCATACCTGACATACTTTGGTCAATTTTTTTTGCTGTCCAGAAAAGACTTTGGGCTTTGGCTAGTTTTTTTGAATATAAGATACCGGGCATAATATAAACCAGATAAACAGATTTTGCCACCTAGATAATACCCAGATCAATCGTAACTTTTTTTTTATAAAAAAAAATAAAAACTTTTAAGTATGTTAAGAAGAATATTTGACACCCTAGTCACGATATATAAATGAGTAATAACACTGGACAATAAAAATAAACAACATAAAAGATTTTTCGAGAGTTTTGTGGAGAATTTTCTTACGATAACGATTCCGGGTTTAGCTTTTATTATAATGCCTCCAATTTTTTTAAATCCAAAGTTCAGAAAAAAATTGAAAATTTTTTTTACTATTAATTCTACAAAAAATCTACTGGCATATTTAGATTCCTTATAAAAAAATATATCTATAAAAGGTTCTTACATAATTTTTAGCAATTTACTTTCAAGTTAGTTAAAATCAAAAAACGAAGTTTATGACAAAAACCATTAATTTACAAAAATAAAAAGATAAAAAATTTAAATATTTAAAAAAAAATCAATTCCCTTACGTTAATAATGAATGTTTTTGTTTTCTAAATATATTTTTAAACTTTTGTTATTACCCATAGGTTTTATAATATAGAAGCCCAAAATACCCCAAAAATTGAAAAATCTCAACTTTGACACCGAACTATAAATCTGAGGCCTTGGCTAAAATTCTAATTTTATATTCGTGATCAGCGCCAAAAATTTGACCAAAATCATAGTTGCCATAAATGTTGCTTAGGATCGTCCAAATTTTGTTGTCCGGTGAATTAAAGTTTAAATTTGTTTTTAGAATAAATATTTTTTCTTCAATATTTGTTTTATAAGCTGGTTTAGTGATTAGGAAAAACTATAAGCAGATTCTTAAGATTGCAAAACCGAAAATGTGTGATATTGTTAAATGATTTTTATACTATCACATATTATTAAGGGAAAGATGCATATTTTGATTTTTAGCTTAGAATAATTATTTTTTTTTTCATATTAAACGGCAAAAAATTAATTCTAGATTTCACACCAAAAAATACATTTATTATTTATTCCTTAATTTATTATTTACTCCCCTAAATTATTTGGTCAAAATGACGAACAGATGTTAGTTTCGGCACCTTTGATCTAACTTAAAACATTTTTGAGTTCAACTTGGCTATGAACAATAAAAAATCTTAGCTAAGCGATCATTTTGTTTTACAGATAATACAATATTTTAGTAGAACTTTAAGGTGAAGATAATGAATATTTTATAAAAAAATCTATTTAAAATTCTAAATTTAGTTCACCATAAATATGTTGCAAGTTAAAGTTAAGAAACTTTTTTTCTTACTAAAATATCTTAACTATCATACCTTGACATATTTTTTTTTTCATATTCTCTGAAAATGACCGAAAATAGTCAAAATATTAATTTTATTTTATATTTTCTTTTAATTATAAAAAGTCATTGTGATAGTATCAATAAATTTACCAAACAAGCTTTTTTGCCTGGCGACATTTCTCACATTTCAAATACAGATTATTTTCCCGAACCTACCCTGGTAAAACTAATAGGTTCCGGGAAAGTAGCAAACTTCTCAATCAAAAACTTAAAATAAATCTTTACCCGATTAATTTTCTTTATCAATTAGATGCCAAGTTAATCAGCCATGGTTTAAATTTTTACTTATCATTTTCTCGTATGTACACTTTTTCATGAGAAAACTAATTTAATGCAATAATTTTGGCACCGGTAAAAAAAAATTTTTAAATTTTTGGCAAAATAATGTTAGCTCCAAAATTAGGTCGTGAATAGGTGAAGAAAGCTCAAGCATACATCAGATATTTGCCGGTTAAGAGATTATATATAAAGACCAAAAATATACAATTGTAATGTCGTCTCAAAATAACTGGCCTAACTTACAATTTTTGCAACAAATTATATGATGCTTTTAGTTGTTGAATATATTTTAGAAGAAAGTTTTATTTTCTAATAATTCTATTCGATTACGAATATTTGGTAGTTATATTAAGAGACTTAAAAAATTGCACGCTAACGGATTTATCAGAAAAAGGTTTAAAAAATTATAAAACGGCTAATTTTTTTTAGTTAGTTTATAATCTAAAAGTTGAAGATATTATTTAAATATGGTGCTAAATAAAAACGAGATTCTGTAATAATTATAATTTTTTTATATTTTATTTTATAATAGTTTATATTAAAATTGATAAGTTTAAAAATTGTAATTGTTATCATTTTTGTTATCTTGATGAAATTTTAGCGGACTTAAACTGATAACCTTGGCTTATACCATTTTCTATTTTTTGCAAGCACCAATTCGTTTAATTTCATGAAACATGATAATTTAAGAGCATTTAAAATTATCCTCTTGGCTCAATGTATACAGTGTGTTTCATAAAGCTTGACCATTTTTTCAGAGTTTTGTAAAGATTTTTCTTGCGATAACTATCCCAAGTTTCGTTTTTCTCCCAATGCCGTCAATTATTGCGTTTAAAGTTCGAAAAAAAATTATAAAAATTTTTTAAACTATTAATTTACCAAAAATCTATTAGCATATTTAGATTTCTATAAAAAATGTGTCTATCCAAAGTTGTTATTTATAATTATTAACAATTGACTTCCAAGCTATTAAGAACTAAGACAGATTTTATGACGAAAACCAGCAAATTTAAAAAAAAATTATTAAAAAACAAACGCCTTATGTTAAAAATGAATATATTCTTAATCTACATATATTTTTTGTTTGTATCTATGGATATAATACAAAAACCTCAAGTGCCCCCAAATTAATAATCTTATTTTTGAAATCGAATAACAAAAATTTAAGGCACTGTCAAAAATTCAAATTTTTTTGTAATTTCCACCAAAAACTTGATCAAAAATTTTTTTTCGTAATTTCCACCAAAAACTTGATCAAAAACAATTGTTGGTATAAATTATGCCCAAGGGTGTTTATTTAATGTAATGTATGTTAGAAAATAAAAAGAAATTTAAAAATATTGAAAATAATTGTGAGTTCTATCCCAAATTAACCATTATAAAAATAATTTCAAACACCTATTTGACCCCAACTTTACAACTAAGCAATTACACCAGCTAATCCACACCAACGCTGTTAAAGAAACCATCCAATCATACAAACCTTGCCCCATTCTTCTGAATGGCTGGCCCCCTCCCATTTCACCCTCCGAAAATCTCTCTAGACGAGAGAGATGTCTTCTTTCACAACTAAGATCTGGCTTTTGCTACCTACTAGCCGATTTTCGTAACCGCGTCTATGCATCTGACGACATGTGTTACGACTGCAAAAAATCCGCAGACAGCCTACACCACTGGCTCTCATGCCCATCACGTGGCACCACGATTAATCCATTAGACCTATGGACAAATCCTATTCTAGCCGCCTCTAAGCTCGCTAACACCTCCGAGCCACCTTCATCCATGTTGAAAAGTCGCAGTGGTTAACAACAACAACAACATAAAAATAATTACTTCAGTTTCAAATTCTTAATGGGTTTTTTTAAATATCGATTTTGGTTGAATTATGCTAATCCGGAATTTAACCTTCTATATGCGATAGCCAATAAAATAAAAAAAAGGAACGCATTTGATTAACATTAAAGTCAGGGGCGTATTTAGGAGGAGTCAAAAGGGGGAAATATCCCATCTTAGAAATTTTTTTAGCTTTTTTAAGGTAACCAGCTTTTGAATTTATATATCAAACTTATAAAAGGGATTAGAAATCAATAAAATTGCTTTTTTTTGGAAAATATACAGTTTTTAAAAACAATTTTGCAAATAAAATATCAATTTAAAATTAAATTTGTTGTCCTTCGTAAAATTTTTTGCCCCCCTTTAGAAAAGTCTCTGCATACGCTTCTGATAAAAGTGATTAGTGAAAACGAATGTAAAAAAAATTTAGATTTGTTTTTAATTTGTTGTTAGAGAGTATTTATTTAAGCGAGAAAATTACAAAATTATTTTGTTTTTTAAAACAAGTCTTTTTTTTAAATTTAAAAAGGGTATTAGCTAAAAACTATCTTAACAATTTCAATCGATTACCATTGGGTCGATTAAATTTTGCAAAGCAGCTATAATTGTCATAAAATTATAAAATATAAAACGAAAGAAATTTAAATAACAATAGAAGGCTAAACTGTTAAATCCTAACTTGAATCATCATTTTTATTTATCAAATTTTGTGTCCTATTTAACTTATGGTTTAATTCATATTTATATAAATGTGGATGTACTTTAAAAAAAATCATCTGTTTGTTATCTCATTATTTAAAAATTAAAGTAAGAAATTATTCTAAACGAACCCACAAGTCAAATGTAAAAAGTCAATTTTGACAAATTTGGCTAATATTTGAATTTATGGCTCTGTAGGGCCCTGGTAACTTAATTAAAGGAAAAAAATATAGACCTAAGTGGAATTTATTTACTGAAAAAATCATATACTACCATATATTATAATTAGTACACCGATGTAGTATAAAAACAAAAAAAAATTAATAACACCAATTTAAATGAGTGAGTCATATTAAAAAATACGTGTTTCTTATAGAATTTTATTCACTTGGAGACTTTTGTCAAATTTGTTATGTAAAATTATATGTGGAAAAGCTTATAAATAAATTAAAATATTGTTATTTAACAACAAAACTTTAAATTAAAAACTTTTTAAAATTTTTTATTATTGTATCTTTTAGCTCATTCGTTATTTTGAGTATGATAAGATATTTCAGAGTTTCAGAATGGGAGATTTTTGAATCATGGCAAAATCACATTTATATAGTGTGTAATATTGTAATTGTTTTTCAAATATATTTTATTTTTCATAGACTCAAACCGTAATTCTATTATATTTTACTCATTAATGTAACTCGACGCCCTTCCCATAATTTCACTATAAATTGATACACCCATGATTCTCTCCATGATGTAAAAAAAGTAGATGGCAATCTAAGTTGCCTTAGGGGCAGGAGAGATTATATTTGTCATTTTTCTTTTTTAAAAAAATATTTGTTATTATAAAAACTTACCAGGTATAATTTATTCAGGAGGTCAAAATTAAAATAAAAGATTTGCCCACTTTAATATAAAAACTATATATAAACTGTCAACAGCGAATAGGGTCCTTAATCTTACAGTATTCCTAATAACCTACAAGTATAATTTTAAAAACGTCCTAAAATTTTAAATTTGCTAAATATTGTTATTGCTTATTGTTGTTGTTTATTGCCCCATTCGTTGGAGGTTGGTAGTAAGATTGAGCTTGAGAGCAGCTAGTGATGGATTGATCCAAAGATATTTGCTAAATCTATTAAATGCGTCTACATTCTTTATACTGAAATCTTATATTTTATTTTTTTTTAATGATCCGTAAATATGTTAGATAATATAAATTAATAAAAATAATAATAATAAACATTTTGCCAAAGAGAATTTTGTTGACAACATCAATAATTTAGCTTTTTAAGAAAAAAAAACTCAATTTTGTTAAAAGCAATGACTTTAAATGTTCGCATAAAAATATGATCTTTATTTTATAATTTATTTCATAGGTAATAATTTTTATGTTAACTTTCTTTTTACTTGTACGCATTATCGCCCATAACAACTTAAATCAAAAATTTTAAAATACTATATTCATGTATGTAAAATGGAGTTGTATAATTTAAAAAATTTATAAATTGAAATTCTAAATTTTTCAAAAAAAAATTTACTTCCAAACTTAAAAAAAAATATTTTTGCATTTAATTTATATCAAAAATTTTCTTTGTTTTATTAGGTTTGAAGATTAGTCCAGATTTAATAGAAGTAAAAAAATACAATTTTTTGATCATTTCACAGGTGGTTATACAGCTAAAACAACCGATAAAATTTTAAGGTTTTTTTTGTGAACATTACCTGCACAATTGAATTGATGCAACTTTCACATTTAGTTCCAATAATGCTAAAATTGTTATAGTAAGACTTTACCAGCCTTTTTAAACGATTACTCTAGACAACAAAAAAAACAACATAAAAGATTTTTTGAGGGTTTTATAGAGATTTTTTTTGCGATAAAAATTCCGTGTTAATTTTTTTCCAATGCCTCTAATTTTTTTGCGTCCAAAGTTCAGAAAAAAAATTAAATTTCTTATACTATTAATTCTATAAAAAATCTATTGGCAAATTCAGATTCAAAAAAAAATATCTAAAAAAGGTTATTACCTAAAATTACTAGCTTTATTTAGGATCAAAAAACGGATTTTATGACGAAAACCACTAATTTTATAAAAATAAAAAAATAAAAATTAAATATTAAAAAAAAATTTAAATCCCTTGCGTGAATAATAAATGTTTTCGTTATCTAAATATATATTTAAATTTTTGTTACTACCCATAGATTTTATGACATTGAAGCCCAAAATACCCCAAAAAATAAAAAATCTCAACTTTGACACCGAACTAAAAATGGGAGGCATTGGCTAAAATTCTAATTTCATAGTCGTAATCAGCACCAAAAACTGACCAAAAAACCATAGTTGCCATAAATGATGCTTAAAATCGTCCAAATTTTGTTGTCCAGTGTTATCATTGTTATATTTTATTAAAGTTGACATTGAAAATTTTATTATCTGAACTGTTAATGTTTTGGCGTTTATATCAATTAATATCCGCAATATATTTTGGTTTAGAAATATTTATGGCACAGTCTCAAATTTTAATAATTAAATATTGTCTCTTTTTGGCCAAACAATCTCGAGCTCGTTTAATAAAATAAAAATGCCTAGGCAAAAAGATCTTATGCCTGACGGATATGTCGTCTCTTTTAAAAGATGTGAGACTAGGGAACATCCGTTTAGCAGATAAATGAATAGTAAATGCCCCCCCCCCCCCCCCCCCCCCACCCCCTTCAAATTTTAAGGTTCATCAAAAAAAATACGAAAATTTTTTTATGGGTTTTTACCCTTTTCATAACGACAAAATTTTATATCTCAAAAACTCTTCTCAGCCTTTTATTTATCTTAATTGAGCTAATAATTTTATCAAACTATTTGTTTAAATGATTTTACTAATTTTTTGATAGTTATGAGTTAATTACATAGATCCAACCTGCCATCTTAGGAAATAATAAATCCTTCCTTAATCAATTAGTTAGTCAGGTATGTTTGAAAATTTTAAAATTAAAAGGTTATAAAAACAAAAAAGGTTTAAAAACAAAAATTAATTTAAATTTTATTTTTGCATATTCATACAAGGTAAACTGTCAAACTCAAACTTCATATAATATTTTCATTAAAACCCGATAACATATCGTGTCGAATTTAAGTTTTGACGCGAAATATTTTGCATTATCTAAATGCCGATGTAAGACTGATATATTAATAATACTTATTTTTCATTATTTGTGATTAAAAATATATAAGGAGTATAAGCCATTTAAATTTTTATATCTTCTTAGGGTGTATATAGATCTATCAATTTGGTCAAAAAAGGCCATTTTTCTTTAGAGACGGATTTTAGGAGCCAAAGACGGAAGAAACTAAGAAAAATTTAATGTATATATCAGATCAGGCCATCATGGGGTTGCATTCTTTTATGTTCTCATACCAATCTCGTTTCCGACATTAATATTTGTTGACCTGTGCTAAAGAAATAGATATTTAAACTAAGACAAAATATAAAATATATCTAGTTAGATTGTTATTTGCTCAAAATTAAATTTTATATTTTATATATTTTAATTACATAGGCAAAATGTTTGAAAAGAAAAAATGTGTATGCGAATATACATGAGTGCACGTAAGAAATTTTTAAAAGTCTTTTATTTAGGGACACAAATATATTAAAACTTCCACAGTATCGATCATTCAAAGCTAGAATTTTATAGGGTTAGCTTTAAAATATTTGCAAAAATACGAATTAATAAAATTTTTTGATTGAAAGTTTCCAGGCCTTTGCTAATATATGTTTTAGCCAGACTAATATTATATCAAATTTTTTCATTTATAGCAAATACTAAATGTGCATGTTAATATTATTATTACACGCATAAAAAATATTATATATTCTTTGTTAGTTAAATATTGACTCTTTAAAAATACTTCGTTTTAAGGCAAGAAAAAGTTGGCCGCTATTTTAGAGTACTGATTATGGTTGGTTTTGAGGTTTTCCCCTTTCCCCATTTAGGGGGTGCCATACCCGTTAGGGCTTTGACTCTTTTAACCCGAGGAAAGCAATTAATATTGCTCACGGGTTAAATAATAAGATTCGCTCGACGCCGGCGACCTAGGTTTTTAGCCTAGGCTCTTACTTTAGGCATATCGTTTAAGACCTACTGCCTAAGCAGGTCACTCAGACGCTTTAAAATGGTTGCACATGTATACTATTTTTCCGAAGAAAAAAGCTTCCTGTGCACAAATTCGACCTCGCAACTCCTGCTTGTAAGACAGGAAGGTTTGCCACTGAGCTTTTGAGCCGAGTACTGATTATAAATTACTTCCGTGAGCATATTTTGTATGTTAATTGGTTATATGATTTTTTTTTTAAATTAAATGTAGCGACTATGAGAATTCTAATGGCAAGCTCTACCAAATTGCTACCTACAAAAGTATACTTTTAATTAATTTGCTTACATTATATATGATTGGAAAAAAATCAAACATCCTTCTTCCTTATATCTCACTATCCTATTTTGTGATCTTTTTAAGAATGCTGCAGCTAGTACTAATTTAAAAATTACAAAAAAAAGTTTTAAAATAAAAAAAATTTCGGCCGTCAAATAATTAAATTTAATGTTTTTTAGTCGTTTTAGGATATGTCTAACAAAAAATATATTTAAAAAATTTTTAAAAATGTTTAATTTCTTATTTTTATTTTCACTAGTCACCTTTATGTAATCAAGCGCTCAATAATTTTCCTTCAAAACTTTTTTTTACTAGCCGCTGCCATAGGTGTAAAATATTAAAAAAAACTATGTACTTAAATTAATTAATTAGGTTAAGTATGTAAAAACAATTGCTTTTAAAAACTTATTTTAAATATTTTATACCTAAATAATTTATTTATTATATATCAATTTTTAATGCATTTCGCAAAATATTTAAATATTAGATATGCCAGTTTAGCGACAAAAAAGCCTTTGCAATATTCTTAGAGCCTTAAACAAACTTTTTTGTACTTTATTTTTTAATTGTTTTGGCAAAAAATAATATTTTTTAAAAATAATACAAAAATTAAAAAGTTAATTTACGTAATATTTAAATACTTGTAAATTACATTCAATTTTTTCTTTCACAAATATGACAAAATGGATAATATAAATAAACAATGCAAAGCAAAAAAGCTTGTTTATTTTTTAATCTTAAATTTGTTAGAAAAGTTTTTTAATTAATAAAAATTATTAATATATTTTTTAAAATCTAAAGTGCAAAAATGTCGCTTATATTTTTTATAAATTATTAGAATTTCATTTAATACCAAGGCTAGAAATATAATATAAAGGCCAACATAACACATAATAACTTACTCATTAATTTTCTGATTTTTTTAATCGTCTAGTGCAAAACTGAAAAACATAATTAAACTTATTTAACCAAGTGCATAATTTTTTGTAACAAATAAATTTTTTCGTTAAAACACGGCATCTAGCATTTTTCTAAAATATCTAGCAGGCCTTATGCACAAAAATTGTTATGCCGTAAAAGAGTTTTAATTTAGATTTGTTAGCCTCCGAATGGTAGGGTGAGATATTTGTAAAATACTATAGTCCTTACGTACCCAAATGTTCTCTTTAACTTTAATAGCTATAAACTTTGTTTTTTTTACTATTTTAAAGAAAAAACCTGTTCTTTAATTACAAACTAATTTAGGTTATTATTTAGGAAGACATAAATATTATTTACAAAGTAACAATTTTAAAAATGAGAATACATTTCATCAGATAATGCCAATTATCTAAATGCAGCAATTATATTGATCAAATAATGTTTTAGGGTCTTGTATAACATTTTTAGATGATTCAAAATATTTTTGATTAAATGTTAATTTTGTCTAATAACCTCTAAAACTATCTATTTTATATAAAAAACAATTCTCATCTATTTACAATAGAAACAGTTTATATGCAAAACTATTTTAAAATATACGTTGTAAATAAGGTTGCAATTTTTTTATATCATGGTTTTTTAACAATAAAATTGAGAATGTTCACACGGTGCCAATAGAATTTCTAATTTCTAAACGAATTCCACAAATTTTAATTACTGGTTTAGTTTTTTATATATTAAAAAAATATAATATTTTTAAAGATTTTCAATATTCAAAATGTGCTGGGGTCTATATGGGTACAGTGTACGATTGAAATTTTTTTTTCAAAGGTTAAAGAAGTAAGAGTTTCAACACAATCAAATTAAATTGTTTAAGATTGGTCTAATAATAAATGTTGATAATGATTAAGTAGGTAGAAGAATGCGTGTTGTAATTTTGTATACGAATTTAGGGTCAGAATTACACATATTTTTTATCGTGTAGCTCGAATTAACCAAGATGGCACTTGTAAATCGATATTTAATTATAATATTATAATTTAACTATATATAAGCCTTTCAAATTTAGTATTATATTTTAAAATATTTGACTTTATCATTTTAACCACAATAATTAAACATAAATAAAATTTATAATTAACAACAATAATTTAAAGTATTGGTTTTTGTGAAACAAGCTGTGTTCATTAACTAATTAGTGCATATTGTGTCGTTGTTTAGCACATTATTTGATTTTGCTAGTTTTTGTTTAACTTGTTGTTACTAATTTGTTATTGTCAATGTTTTGTTTTTGGCAACCAGTTTTTTTGTATCATTTTTGCTTTATATTTGACCTTTTTTTTACAATCGCCTAAAATCTATCATTTTTTATTTTTCATGCATTGAGGCGTATACTTTACTCAAAGATTTAAAATTAAAGTCCGTCGGTTCCGCAAAAAATGGCACAAACATATGCTGCAATATATTTTTTCTATATTATTAAAAGATAAAAATAATTTATTGCCTTTTTTATTACCATAATAAAAAAAACACGTTTATAAATAGATTCTACGAATGACTGAAAATATTGTAAATGTGATATATGTGAAAACGTATGTATGGTTGATTGACAAAATTAATCAATTTAAATCTCAGTCATCTGCTAACCATAATTGCCAAAATTATTAAATTGTTCGAGCAATTATAATTTAAAAAATGGGCACAAATATATAATCAAGATATATACGCATTATTTAATTTTTTGTTATGATTATGATTTTTAAGCAATACACCCATAATATCAAAGGTGCAATATAAAAAATAGTTGGGACGTTATCTTTTTTGTAACTTATATTTTTAATCACATAAAAAATAAATTTCATTTATATATCAAGCTCTTAAACCGGCATTTAGATATTACAAAATATTTTGTTTGCGTCCAAACTTAAATGCAAAATATATTATCGGTTTTTAATGAAAATATTATTTAAAGTTTATAATTAACAGTTTAACTATTTTGATTTTGCAAAAATAATATTTTTATTTATTTTTGTTTTTTAATTTTTTTAGTTTTTTTGACCTTTTTATCTAAAATATTCAATGTTTAAAACTGAATAAATTGAATAAAGAAAACGGTAAACGGATTAGAGATTCCCTAAAATGGCAATTTACTCTGTAAACTCATAACTCTAAAAAAATTGTTGATAACCTGTGTTATCCTCAATAAATAAAAAAATCTTAACTTTGACGCCCAATGACTAAAATGATTTCATATTCTTAATTAGCACCAAAGACTTGACTATATACGATAGTTGCCATAAATATTAAGGTCGTCCAAATTTTGTTGTGCAATGTAATCAAGCGTAGACATGATTGCGAGAGTCTGCTAGCAGGGCATCTTATTTTTGTTAAAAAATGGTTTTTTTCCTTAGGAGAGTTGTTTCGGTACGGCCTAACTATTTGGAGCTGTGTTTAAATCTCGACGATTTTGGACAGTTTAATCATGAATTTGAATCAACGTGGTTCTTAACGTTAGTGGAATGATTAAGCCTTTGTAAGATTGATAGGTTACAGCGGTTAAATTTGTTTTACCATTTATGGCAAAACCTAATCGTTTTTGTCTACGGAGACTCTTTTATCATTATTACCTTATGTTTTTATGTTTTTATACTTCTCAAAAACTTATTAATTTTAATAGATAAATTTTAATTATAATTATTTATATATAGTGAGGAGGGGAATATCCGATTTTTTGATATCTATGACCTACAATTTAAAAAAATGGGTATTTTGCTTGGAGGAATACGACCCCACCATCTATTATGTGGTAATAAAACATATATCTAAAGTTAGTTTAATAGGTTTTTTCAAAAATTGTTTGTAGCCTCACAGCCACTCTTTAATTCATATTTGATCAGGCGTGTCCAAATTAAATATAAAACTATGCAAAATATCAATTTCCTATTTACCATTTTACATTTTTTCAAACGTTCAAAAGCAATATGAAAGTTAAACAAAATTAAAAAACGGAAAATTGTAAATTTTTTAAATTGGAACATATTTTGCATATATATTTAATAACAAATTATAATTGAGGTTTTTATGAATTAGGTAGGGCAAGAATTTTTAAATATTAAGTCTTAAAAATTAATTTCCATTTTGTTGTAAAGGTATATTTTAAAAAAGGATATAAAATATGTCAGATAAACTTAAAACATTTTTATTATTTGATCGTGGGTTATTAATACAGCAGAGATGGGTTTATTTATGTGAGAAAATATATTTGATACTGAATGGATTCCTTGGATGGCTCTATTTTATGTTGTTTTTCGGTAGGCCGAAAAAACCCTAATTTTTTTTGATAAATTAGGATTTGCCCCAATACGCCGGTTATTGCTACAAAATCTAATGGGGGAACGTGCAAACTGTCTGGTGTCAATGAGCTTCACGTAGTGAACGGCGAAACTTGCATCACTTACAATCAGTTCTATGGGATTGATGATTCAAAAGATGAAGATTAGACTTTATTTAACAATATGTAATAAAAAAAAATACCAAATAAAATATGACGCAATTTATAATTAATTTAATGTTTCTTTATTTGTTTTTTTTTCCTGTAAAAGATTAGATGTCCAATAATATTAGATTATTAATGTAAAAAATGTATTATATGAGCATAAATATAGTAACTTAAATAGCGATTATAAATATAAATTTTTTCTTAATTGTGGTAATTTAATACGTATATTTATTTAAAATATCTGTTTACAACTTTAAGAGTAATCGGAAAATTTCTAATTTCTAATTATTAGTAAATATAATTAGTATGGTAAAGGAGCTGAACTGGTTGTATGAAATTAGTTTAAATAGGTTCATAGTAAAATTTTATGTTGGCAATTACAATGCGTGGTGTATACCGTTGTAGGCTTAAACACAAATACTTTTTTTTATTAATTTAAATGACCTTAACTTATGTAATCTTAATTGTGGTTTATACTCAAGCCAAGCAGCAGTGAGCTAGGCTATCAATTGGATGGGTGAATGCTTACAATGTCTACGAAATTTATCTGAGAGCCAAAGCCCTAAAATTTTAAACGGTGCGTTTTAAATTTTATTTAGTTTGCGGAACCTGCCGTAGAATTAGAAGATGCAAAGCTTTAACGGTTAAGTCGTTACCTAATAGGAAAAAAGGTCTTAAGGTGAAAAAATGTTTTATTTACAATGAAATCTAGACATTCAATTAGGTATTTAAAGAGATAAAAATACAAAAATGACAAAATTAATTAAATCAATAACGACAATGCATTCATTAATTGCAAAAAATGACTAAAAAATCAGGCAATTTTGATTTAATTGTCAACTAGGACAAACATCAAATAAAGGACAACTAGCTGGATCTTTGGGAGATTTTACGGCTGAACCCAACAGCTCCATTAAATGAAATCAATCTTTTAAAGGTGTGCATTATATTTTGGCTTCTTTAATATTGCTATCGGGTCGAATAGCGAGATTCGCTTGGCGGTCAAAATTCTACGCTTAAGTTCTTTGTTAAAGGTATATCATGATGGTTCTACTGCCCATCTTTTCTTCTATTTTTAAGAAAATGACCAAAGGTTTTGTTTTATCGCCTCGATGCCATCGACAAAATAAAGACGAGTTTTGATAAACAAAAAAATCCCATTATTCTAAAATTTTACGAAAAAACAAAGCCCTTACAAGACACGGCTAGGGACAATTGCTTAAATGATTGAAATTAGAAGATGATTTATTGATGACCATCCTAAAGAATTTTTAAAAAAGTACCCATATATTTATTTATTTATATATATAGTAAAAGGTGTTATATCTAATTTATAAGTCTTCCGAATAGAATATAGTTGGGAGTTTTATATTGTATTTAATATAGTTGCTATATTGCATAGGAATACAATTTGCATACTCACAAAAAACTATAAATAGGAAAAAATAATTAATTAAATATTGAATAATTTTTTCTCCTTTTTATTGAGAATAAAATGTAATATTTTTATAATGTTATATTTGCGATCAAAAAAAAGGTGTTAAATCGTATGAAAATTAAGTTAATTGGTTTAGACCGCCAAGCAAATCTCGTTGTTTTACCCAAACAATTTAAAAGAGCCTTACTTTTTACGGCAAGACTTAAAAAGAAACATTTAATAGCAGCTGTGTAGTTAGCCCTAAATTAGCCCAACGAAGACCATTAAGAATGGTTACAAGCAGGGATTGGAACCGGGACCGGAACCGTAAGAACCAATACCAGCCAAAATCTTTGGAACCGCACACTGGAACCTGGAACCGGTTCCTGAATTTTCGGTTCCGGTTCTGGTTCAGGTTCCGGTTCCTAAGTTCGCCGGTTCCTGGTTCCGATTCCTGGTTCCGGTTCCTATATAATTATAACTTACATCTAACAGATACATATTAAATATATAAAAAAACTCTCCACCCAAGAATTGAACCTATTATGCCCAAACGTATAAGCCGTCGCTTGAACCACTACACATTGGAATCTCTTTTAAATTATATTCATTTACTTTATTTATTCTGATATGGAAAAACGCGAGTCTGCATACCTTAAATCTCCTGTTTTACTGGCAGCGAAAGATCCTAGGTACAAAGGTCTTTTATCGGTTCAGGAAAAAGCTGAGGCTCAATCTCATCTAAAAGAACTTTGGAATAAAATGTTGATGCTGGAGGATAAGAGCTTAGAAATAATTGATGAAGACCTCGTTGATGTGCAAACGAAGATGAAGAATTTAATAATTATCTCAAAAATCACTCAAGTCAAGTGAATATCGTCGATACTTATAAATCTATTTTTCTCAAATATCAGAATTTGAAAATCTTCCTTTTAGTTCAGAATTTACTAGTATAATCGCTTTTTGGGAAAAGGCATCAGCCCAATTTCCCCAGCTTTATCAAATTTCAAAAATACTACTTAGTGTTCCCGCAACACAGGTATATTTTTATTTTGTTATTTTTAGGTTAGTGTAGAAAGGTCGTTTTCGACCCTTAAATTTATATTATCGGATATTAGGGGGAAGACATCAAGAACTTTTACAAGCTATTTTGTTAATTAAATTAAATAATGATTTAACAAAATAAATTTATTATATATGATTATATATATATAAATATTGTTATTGTAAATAAAAGATATGTAATTTTGTATCCTATCGGTATATTTTATATATATATACACACGTGCACACTACATTTTGTAATTAAAAAATATTTGGAACCGGAACCGGAACCGTATGAAAAAAAAATGAAATGGAACCGGAACCGGTTCCACGAAAAATTTTGGAACCGAAACCGGAACCAGTGAAATTTTTCGGACGGTTCCAATTCCTGGTTACAAGTGACCTCGACTATACATGTTGTATCAGTAGTTGATGAACCACTTGCTCAATTTTTTCTCCACTGCTCTGATGCATGAATTTAAACGCTTATACTTGCATGAATTAATATCTTCAAATAAATGTGATAATTTGTTGTTAACTGATATTTTAGGGCTTTCTGATTAATCTCAAATTTTAAATATAATTAAATATTAGCATTTTACTGGCCGAAAATTCTATAGCTCTTGGACTAGGTTACGTGATTGCCTAGTACCCCACAGGGCTAAAAGGGGCTATGTTTTGACGGGTATGCCGTCTCTTTCAAGAGATGTAGGGCAAGGAGGACATTGTAGCAGGTGAATGACTCTAGCCTACGACCGTTGCCAGGGTTGTAAAGCCTGCATGCTATAATATTCCGGAGAGTGTGGCGTTATTTTGATGGTTATTATGGTATTGGCGGAGAGACGCGCTTAATCCTATTGACCCTAGTTATGAACGTTGCCGCAAAGCAATTTCAATGCTCGTCATCCCCTCCCCCCCCCCCCCCCTCCCCCAAAAAAATGCAGTTCGTCCTATACCTTTATTTGATATTTGTCCTAGTTATAAATTAAGTTTAAATTGCTTTAATTTTAAGCCGTTTTCCGCAATTAATGCATTCTTATTGATTCACGTAATTATTGTTTTGTTATATCTGTTTTTTTATCTTTTACATCACCAAGACCTTTTTCCCTTTTACGAAACTTAAAAAGCAAATAATTATTATATACATTTACCATTCTTATTAATTCTCATGTCATATTTTTTTGATTCACTAATTGATTTCGACATAGTTTAAAAAAGAGGGCACAATGAAATTGATAATAGATTAAAATTAATATCTAATCCTGCAAAAATAACGTTATTAGGAAAGAGAAAAGAACACTTTAGAGCCTTAATAAAAAAGTCGCACTAATTTTGTATATAATAGGAAGGCCGACACAATTTTAGCCTGCTCCAATAGGTTGGACTTATTTTAGAAATCGTCAATGCGGCCCTCACATGTTCTTGCCGATTGTCATATAAACATATATAAGGTTAAAAATATTTTCCATATAAAAGATATTTTTAAAATAAATTGGAATATGAATATTCTAGCACAGATATTTATCTACCACTTAAAATAATTAAACGTACCCGCCGTGGCTTTTTATTGGACAATAGCATGGTTGATCAAAAAATTATTTAGGCTTTTCATAGTCCAATGCAAAATATGTTTCGAGTAAACCTATAAAAAATTTAACTTTTAGTACAACAAGTTATAATTTTTTAATGTACAGAGTTAAGCCTTTCATAAAAACTAGGATGCTGAATACGTTACGTTTAGTAATAATTTTTTTGGAAATAAATAATGTCAAATTAAGTTATAAAAAGGTGATCGGTAAATATGAGATGCATTTTAAAGATTTTAAAATGTTAAATCTATTTTATTTCTCTCAGTTTTATTGATTGAAGTTAAAAAAGATTTTTACTATGTTTACCTGTTTGCATCTCATTGCACAATATTTCTTATATTTTTAAGTTAAATTTTTTTAAGTTAAATTATATTAAATAAGGCACATTATTCTTAATTATGAGTAATCATTTTACGTATTAAATTTTCCCTTTTCGTATTTAGGAAAAATCTTCGTGAGCCACAAGGTTTGAAGATTATAGTTTTTTCGGTAAATGTTATTATTACAGAATTTTTAATTTTAAAAATTGACGATAATAAATCTAAAAAATTCCGAAAAAACTTTTTATGATTATGATCTTTTCAATTCTGATCTATTGTACCTGATTAAGTAAAGGATCATGAAATCATGCATGGGCACAAATCAATGCGTTAAATAAGAATTTGCCTTTTCCCCTCAATTTTCAATTGACAACTGTTATCCAACCAAGTTATGTCAAATTAGATGGACTGCTCTTGGAGACAATTATTCAAAAGTTAAATTTTATCAAATAACATCAATTTAAATACGCAAAAAAAATATTTAAAAAAAAGATTTTTTGAATTTGAATGCATTCGTGATTAATAAAAATATATTAAGTCATTTAATAGATTTTATGAGGCAAAAAGACGGGTATCTAAGCAATCTGGTAAATGCAATTGAAGTACAAGGCAAGAATAAAAGGGGCAGACCTAAACTCACCTGGTCTTAAAGAGTAGACGCTAGCATGAGATGTCACAACCTAAATAGATATGAGTTTAGAGACAGAACCAAATGAAGACCTAAATTGAAAGAGCTCACTGCCTCAATGGCAAAAAGCTAACAATGAAAGAAAAAAATTATCAGTGTTTTGGATCTGTCGGTAACTTGACACAATATGAGGAGATATGAGTTAATTTTCGTTATCTTAACGCTTAAACATTAATCAGGATTTCTCTCTCCTCAATTTTCTTTGATTCAATATCAAGTATGGGGACGTAATAGTAGTGATATATTAAGTCCAGACCAATTAAATCCTCATTTTATGCCTTTTAGTTTTAGACAGATTTAATATCTCGAAATAAAACCAATTTACCTAACGCGTGAATCAGAAAGTTACTTTTAAGGCTAAAAATTTTTTTGCAAATATTTTTTTAGCAACTTAAATAAATAAATAAATAATGAATAAAATCCATTAGCAATACTAATTAAATCAACGAAAATCTTTAACTGAACATTGTAAAAGAGATAATATACCTCAAACTTTCCTAAATAGGCGATTGCCATTGAAAGCTATTACATTAATAACATGCACATTTATTTTGTTTAACAAAAATGGCAAGTTGTATAGGTCAACAAATATACATTTATGACAAAATCGAGATTATTAATGAAAACATAAGAAGGCATCGCCATGATGGCCTAATCTAATATATATGTTTTTTGTTTTTCTTAGTTTCTTCCGTCTTTGGCTCCTTAGATCCGTCTATAACGAAAAATGGCCTTTTTTGACCAAATTGACAGATCTAAATATACCCTATTAAAAAAAAATAAAAAATCCTTTTTGCATATTAAAATCCCTTGTAACTTATATTTTTAATCACGAATAATGAAAAATAAATTTTATCAAGCTCTAACATTGGCATTTAGATAATACAAAATATTTCGCGTCCAAACTTAAATACGACACGATATATTAACGTTTAATGAAAAAATTATTTAAAGTTTAAATTTAACAGTTTAACTATAGTAAATTGCAAAAATGAAATTTCAATTTATTTTTGTTTTTAAATCTTTTTTAATTTTTTGACCCTTTTTTCTAAATTTCCAATGTTTATAACTGACAAACTAAGTTTGATTAGGAAAAACGGTAAACGGATTTGATATCCCCTAAGATGGCAGGTTTAACCTCTGTTATTAGCTCATAACTCTCAAAAAATTGTTGACCTGTAAATTTAACAAAAACAGGAATGATTCTCACATAATTGCAAAATATAATATAAATTCTTTTCACATAAGTTTTTTAGAGTCTGAATAAATTTCACACCTAAACTGAAATTTTAAGGGAATCATGAGACGTGCATCTAAATCCATAGCACGGCTTATGCACATGTATGATAGGCTGCGTCTAATATTTTTTTTAAGATAGTAAAAAAAATATTTCTAAAATAAAAAAAATATTAGCGGCTAATAATAAAAATTAAAAATTTGGGTTTTTTGATCATTTTCGGATATGCCTAACAAAATATTTTTACAAAAAAATTTTTTTTTATTAAAAATTTTTAATTTTTTATATTTTTTCACACTAGCCGCCTAAATGCTATTCAAATGGGTGCAACTTTTTTTCGTCAAACTTTTTTTTGCAATAGCCGCAGTTATTTATGCAAAAATGTAATATAGGTTTCTCAAATTTGAAAAATATTACGTATGGCTAAATAGAGATTTTTAAATCCATAGGGAGGAAAGTAAAATATATTTGACATATTTTTATTTAATATATAGGTGTATAAAAAGTTTTGTTAAAAAACGAAATTTACTTATAGAAAGATATACGCTGACACATTCTAAGTTCATTGTTCAACTTAGTGATAGTCAAGGACATTAACTATCTCAGGGATTGGTACCGGTACCGGTACCGGAACCGAAAACCGCGGTACTTGGAGGGTTGCTCGGTACCGGGACCGGTACCGGCTAAAATTAAAAAAAGCGGTTCCGCGGTACCAAAATACATTATTAGCTTAAAAATACTTTAATTAAAATATAATGGCTAGAAATCCACACTAAGTGGTCTGATAGTTGCTTTGTTCCCTAAATCACCTAGGCGATATAATTTTTAGCTCAGTAATATAGATAATATCTTAAAATTTAGCATGAAGATGCACAATATGTATAATATAAAAAATTTATATCAAAATATGCAAAAGAATATTTAAGTCAAACTTATAAAAAGTTTTAATATTTTGTAACATATAAACTAAAATAATTTTATTTTATTATTTTTGATATTTTAGATGTTTCATTTGTTATAAAAAACTATTTTTAATATTCCGGAAATTGTATAGTGTTAAGAAAAATTCAAAAACTTAACATAAATTTTGGTTTGTAAAAAATTATTTGTTTAATATTATTTAATTATATATTTCAAAACGGATGCAACTAAATTTTTTATAATGATTTTAAAATTTAAATAGCTGCCTTAAAAAAACATATCAAGAGTTGTATTTAACTCATTTTCACTTCAGTTCATTATTTCATATTTGCCGACTTTTTCAAATTTATCCACGTGCTTCTTCTATATTCAAGTAATAATATATAGTTATTTTTAGTGTGTTCAACTAAAAGCGCTTTAAAAAAATATTTTAATTTTAATAAAATGACTACCCTCTGTTATCTTTGCAATAAAGAATTAAAGGGTAGTCATAATTCTAATATTATTAAACACCTTAAGTCCCGTCACTTTAAAGAGTTTAAAGACTTCAGTGAAGCAAAGGTTGAAGAAGATAATAAGTAAATATATATTTACTATATAAGGATTGATACAATTAAGTCTAAACAGAAAAACATTGATGCTTACTTGAATAACAAATATATATCCATAAAAATGAATAAAGAACTTTTAGAAAAAGCATTAGTGGAATTAACAACTATTAATGGAAGACCTTTACGTATAATAAATGACTCTGGACTATCTTAAATACTTGATCCTATTAAAGATGCTTTAGACAATTATGCCATTACTACTGATAAATTGATAAATTTAATACATCAAGAGACACTACAAATTACTCCGATCATGAAAGACGAATTAAAAGATAGAATTGTATCCATAAAAGTGGACACTGTAAAACGATTAACAAGAAATATTGTTGGCATACTAAATGTTTTATTTTTTAGGCATAAATCTTCAATATATTAAAGGTCAGAATATAAAGATTATGCATCTTGGTATGGTGGAGTATTCAGAAGCCACCAGTTTTAATTTAAAATGCATAATTGAAAAAACTCTAGGACTATTTAATATTCCAATTGCAAATATATATACTATGACATCAGACAATGCTAAGAATATGACTGCTTCCATTAATCTACTAAATGTATCCATTGAGGAAGATAAATTTGATGATTATCAAATTGATGAGGTTGAAAATGATTTTATGAATGATGGTGGATATGAAAGGGTATAATATTTGTGTATTAATAAATTTATTTGCACATTATTTATTTTACTTTAAGGTTTATAGTATCAGATGTGCTGCTCATACTTTGCAGTTGGCTGTCCATGATTATTTAAAAGATATTTCCTTATTTTTATTGGTAAGCAAAGCAAGAGAATTGGTTAAAACTTTGAGAACCCAAAGTTTTACAAAGTTATTTGCAAAAATGGAATTGCCTCAAGCAATACTCGACATTCCCACCCGATGGTCCTCAACATTCTGCATGCTTGATCGTTTATGTAGACTTCATGCAGAATGTTCAGATTTCCCAATTTTTCTTCAATTGGAAACCTCGGACTGGGAAAATTTGAAAAATATAAAACAAATATTAAGTCCAGTTAATGTGACCACCCAAGTTTTGCAAAAATCACAAGTAACCATGCCAGATTTTTATGGCATATGGCAAAAATTATTGTGTGACCTTAAAAAAATTAAAGGTTCTGAAGGGTTAATTATTTTTATGAAAAAAACTTTAAAAAAACAGCATTTACAAAAATATGTTAGGAAATTTAAATCAATCAATATCAAACATATGTAAACCGTTGTTTTTATTATATTCTTAGTTTTGTGAAATTATTATAATTTTTAGGTGAACTTTGTTTTTCTATAAATGTAAAGCATCATACAATATAATATGCGCCATCTAGTAGTGGTGGATATTTAAAGTGCCAGTATGCATATTTCGTTAGAAAATTAAAAACCACTTAAATTATTATTTAATATGTTTTTATAAAAAATAGATAAGAGGTAATTCTTTTTTAAAAAAAATTAAAAATCATAAAATTGTTTGTATAGTACTTATTTGACCTGGGGCAAGAAATACAAAATACAGGACAAACACCATCCTAACCTGGCGTGAATTATGACCGAGCTTTCTTTAGGGCATTCACGTTAAACTAAATTACATTCAATTATTTTAAAAAGACATTTGACAAAGTCCCAAGAAAAAGCATTTTTTAATACATATTACCTGACCTCTCATCAACCTCATTTGAAACGTATTTAAACACTAATAACTCCACATTAAAGCCTGCATCGTAACCATCTATGGATTTAAACTCAACGAGAATAAATGCCTAGGGATCTGCACCTAATTCCTTTTTCTTCATAATACTTAATTATAAGTAAACTTTGACAGTTAACCATCAGAGCACCTGCATGCAGATTAGAGAGAGTATTCTTAGTTGACAAATCCCTGAATATGCGTTTCAAATTATCATCTAAGAATAGGATTTAAGAAACAAGTTTAAGAATGAACAGTACAAAATCGAGTTAGACCTATTGTTGAACCCACTAAAAAATTATCTAAACACTAACAGCTCAAGAGACATTTAGAAAATATTAAACAAAAATTTTGTTTATTCAATTAATTTGCAAGAACATTAAATTTATTATCACTTTTAACAATATTGATAACTATGGCAGTCAACATGAATCCATAATTACTAAAGTATTTTTTTAATACTTTTATTTTATTAAACAATTAATGATGTTTAAATATTAATTAAATAAGTACAACTCTTTTGTATAGTTAACAATTATAATTTTATCATTTGATTTAAGTGTGTTAAAAGTATGTTAGTGAGAGATTTAATCTGGGAAAGCTTAAGAATTTAATGGTATTAATCAATATTTTACCAAATTTTTTAGCACCAAATTTTTATTGCTGCAAAGCAAAAATTAATTTATATAAAATATCTGCAGTCAGAATTTATGTTGTAAGAGCTAGGATTAAAATTTGAAAAATTTTTATATCAAGTTTTTTAGTTTGTATTTTTTTCTTCTATGTTTACAATTCACGTTTCTGACGGATATTTGTGGACCTGTATATGCAACTATCATATTAATAAGAAATGTCCTGGTACCACTTATTATAATATATTTTCATAATACTATATCAAATGAGTTTGGCCTATGTTGAAGGAAAATTATCTCGAAAAAAAAATACCTATTATTTTTGGGTTTATTCAACGAAAGAACTACATCGTTAAAGATTAATTGTGGTGTTAAGCACTAGTTTAGGGCTCAACATATATTAACATAAAAAAGGTTTAAATATCAAACTCTGCATATTGCATGTAACCTGAGCGTCGCAGCACTCATGCTTAAATCTAAAACCTTAATTTAATTCTGCCTGCCCTTATCTATGACAAATGTTTTTTAATATTTGTTTTACAATTATTATTAAAAACCCGGGCTAAAAAAGACCGTAAAAATTATAATATGAGGTGAGGTATGTTCAGGCTGATAACTTTCAGCGGCTGGATATTGACCAGTGCAAAAAAAATTCTGTCTTGGGAAAGAACGAGATTATTATGCATGTATAACGATATGTTTTGTCAAATATGTATAGGTATTATTTTTTTTTAAAGAAAATCTGGGATTACCAGCGCCTTAAATTGATAAAACAATTAAATATTCCCAAACATTCCTCGTTAAATCCCAAAAAATGTATATTTTTAAAAAATATAGGGTGACCCCTAGTTTTTTAAATAATTTTAAAACAAACCAATTTAACGTTAATACATTAATTTTCTATAAAAAATTTTTAGCCAATTTTCATTTATCAAACAATATAAAAATAATTATAAGGCAAGCAATTCAATAATCGTTTTAATAAAAAGTTTTACATAATATATTACATTTTTTGGTAACATTTTATTATATTTATTTAATATATTTTAGTTGAATTATTTAACAAATTGAACATATTTCTTTATATGTGACAATCATTCTTCAAGTATATTATAAAATTAATTGTAGCTAATGCATTTTACGCCTTGTGAAACGTAAAATTCATTGGTACGTAAAATTTTGCATGTTTTTTCATAATCAACTATAGCGAGAATTGCTGAATTTGCACATATCTTGAAAATATATTAAATCCTGTATATTAGAAGAATAATACTTCTTAAAAATTGCGCCTAAATATATAAGTATACGCAAAAATAACGTTACTAAACCTTAAAGCATTAAAAAAAAATTCATTAAACTATATAAGTTCCACATAGTCAGATCTATATATATTGGGATTCACACAAAATTCTTTGTTTTTTAGGCTATAAGTGAAGCGCTAGCTTTGCAGAGTTGGTCTCACTAAAAATAAATTTAATATATAAATAAATTTTTAAATCTTTAGTTTTTTAAAGGGCGAATACGGAATTAGAGTTCGCTATATCTCATCGAGCCTAATAAGCATGTTAAAAAAAAATTAAAATGTAATATTTTTTTCAAAACTTATGGCTTGACAAATAGTAAAGGTAAATCTATAGGGCATTTTCTTAAATTTTTTAAGCTTTTTTTTAACTTATTTTTGTTTATACTTACATAAGATTTGGTTTAAAAGATTATAATGATGAAAATTATATTTTAACCGCATCTTTAAAAACCTGGTAGTCTGTCATATCAAAAAGCTGTTTAATAAAATTTTTCAAATTTTACATTTATTTGTTAATCAAAATTAATTTATTTATTTAATCGGGCCAAACTCAATTATGTGACATAAATCTTATTGACAAACAAAAAATTATCAGCAAATTTGAGCTAAGTTAAAAGTTAAGCATCTAAATTTTTTATGACTGAATTAAAAATTACATATTTAAAAAGTGATAGGCAGTAATGAGATAGAAAACTTTTACGATTGTGCAATTAAAATTTGTTGACCTGTGTAATACGAAATTTAAGTTACATATCACTTGAGGACATTGTTTAGTATATTATTTTAAATTTTTTCTTAAAAAAAAAATAAAAAATGATGTATAACAATGTCATTACAATAAATTTCTCTTATCACATTTAAAAAATGTTGAACCAGCAACGAATACCAAAATAATAGTCATAATGGTGTCACAGGTTAGTTTTTTAAAGTAGACATTTAACAAATTTTAATTTTGATGATTTTCCTCCGAACTATGGCCTGTTTACATATGTGTTATAAATATTGAAAGAGTATCAAATTAGATTTGTGGGTGTACTGACAAAGTCAAAAGGGCGAACCAAACTCAATCTTTTATACATTTCAGTAGATAGGTGTAAATTTGAAAAAGCTTGCCAAAAAGCCAAATAAAATTTGGGCTATTAATAAAATACAACATCTATGATGTAAAAAAAAATTGGCTGTTACTATTCAAAAAACACCTTTTTTGACAGAATTTCGTGTTTTGAGATTTAACTTGTAAGAGCCAAAGATATATCATAAATATGTTTGTAGAAGAAAAAAGTAGAATCTTGGTGTTTTTCCAAATATGGGCACATTAAATATAAGATGTTATTATCTGAAACATTTGACATATAAGTTGATTTACCTTTTTAGAGTTATGTTATTATTGATTAACAAGAACATACTTAACACTAAAATTTTGACTGGCGTATAAATCCTGCATAACCACCCAACATACATTTTAAAAATCTGGCTTGGGCCGTTTAAAACTGATTAAAAGTCCATAACTTATCCCCCCCCCCCCCCCCCCCCCCCCGAATTTATTAGTAATGTTAGAAAATTTTAAAATACAAATAATAAATTTTTTGCTTAATAGTTTAATAAAATACAGAGAAACCTTTATGGTGTAATTAACAATAATATGTTTTGCACTATGAGATATAAAAATTTTAGGCTAAATTATCCGACCCAACTTGTCTTATAAGTCAGTTAAAAGGGAGCTAGGCCATTGATTCTAACATCTTTAATACATTTTTTCATTTATTAAGCTTTTTCCTTCTAAAAAAAACTATTTTGTTGCTCCAACTTATAAATTTTGGTCAAAACTCACTTAAAATAAAATTTTTTAGTATATCTTGTATTTAATTACACTAGACAACAAAAAAACAACATAAACGATTATGATGGTTATGGAATTATCTTGCGATAACAATCCCGGGCTTAGTTTTTTTTAACCACGTTCAAAGTTTAGAAAAAATACAAATTTTTTTAACTGTTAATTTTACAAAAAAATGGCTTATTCAGATTCCTTATAAAAAACTTCTTATCAAAAAAAATTATTACCTAAAATTATTAGCAATTTACTTTCAAGTTATTTAGAATTAAAAAACGGATTTAATGAAAAAAAACACTAATATTATAAAAATAAAAAAATAAAAATAAGTTAAATTTTTTAAAAAAATTTACTCCTTACCTAAATAAAAAATGTTTCCATTATTTTGACATATTTTTAAACTTTTGTTACTACCCAAAGGTTTTATAACTGAAAAATCTCAATTTTGACATCGAATCTAAAAATCTAAGGCATTGGCTAAAATTCTAATTTCATATTCGTGATCAGCGCCAAAAACTTGACCAAAAATTATAGTTGCCATAAAGATTAGGGTCAAATTTTGTTGTCCATTGTTATTAGGGCACAACCAAAAGAATGTCTTTCCTAATTAAAAATCAAAAATAGTCTGCAATATATAATGAAAATATACGGAATAACTGTGCGAATAAAGATTATTAAATTTAATTATAATATTATTTTCGATTATGCATCGATTGTTTTCTAATAGTCTTAAAAAGGTGTTGATAAAATGTGAATGCATTGGTCTGCAAAAATTTGAAGAAAAATGAAGTCTACTACATAGTTGTTTAAATTTTATGCTCGTTTTCTAACCTTGGGGTGTAAATATTTAACTCAACCCTACTGAGCTTTCCATTTATTTAAAATGCAGTAAAAACTAAAAAAAAAGTTAGCTCCTATTTTTGGAGGTAACAATTTTACATATAAAATAAATTAAAAAAAGGCTTTATTTTTTTTATTTTTTTGGTAAAATGAGTTTAATAAACAATTTTTATTTTAGATTTATATTTAATGTTTTTGAACAAACAAAATTGACTAATTTTGAAAATGCAACCCTATATCTTTAATTAGTTTTAACTGAAATAAAAAAAAAATTTATAGCTCAAATATCCACATTTAATATTCATTTAAAACCTAATTTTTTTACTTTTTTAATTTTATGTAATATGTGTCAATAATTAGTCCATTTTATGACTATAAAACTTATGTTTCACATTAGGATAGAAAAAAAAAGATATAAAAAATAGGAAGGGTTAAGAGCTATAGGCAACTACCTAAAATTTTAATCATAACTTATTTAATTACATAATAATTTTATAAATATTTCATTATTTTAATTTTGGCTTCGTGACTTATAACGTTTGCCAATTTAGGATGTTTTTTTTTCAGAATTATTTATTTAAAGTTTAATTACTTCCAAAACAAACATTTTTTGGCTCAATATGATGGCAAATTGCCATATATGATTTCCAACCTGATGTTCTCAAATTAGATTTATTGACTTGAATTTCACGTGATATTTTTACAAACCCTTACTCCAAAGTTTTATTATATATACGTGATACTCACTATAAAATTATATACACATTTTAATACAGAAACTTTGACATTTTTCGGACATTACATGATGAAAACTGGATTTATTACTTTAATAGCGATAGCACAAATTATATCATATGGTAATTTATTTATTGTATATATACAAACACCTTGTTTTAAGGATTTGTGTCTTGGGTTATCTCCTAAATCATATAGAATGTTAATCGTATTATAAATGCAAATACGGCTGGCAAATATATTTTTTTTGTATTCATAATTTTTCCAGGTAATGCACAATTAATTTTTACAAACTTTTGAAACAACAATAAGAAATACGTCTAACAAAATCGTTTCTTATAATAATGCTAAGCGCAAAAAGTTGTGAGATTTATCTTGACTGACAATTTTTTTTTTGATGTTTTGTTGCTTTCGACTTAATTACTTTCGGAATAATAAAAACCTTAAAATAATTTGACTTTTCGAACTGACTCACAATATGATACCCTAACCTTCACGTTAAGGGTCCCTTCATGATATCAAATCCGTTTACCGTTTTTCCTAATCAAACTTAGTTAGTCAGTTACTTTAGAAAAAAAAAATTTAAAACAAAAAATAATTTAAATTTTTTGTTTGCATATTCACAATAATTAAAATGTTAAATCAAACTTTAAATAATATTTATACCAATAATATATCGTGTTAGTTTGGACTTGAAATATTATGTATTATCTAAAAGCCGATGTAAGAGCTTGATATATGAATAAAATTTATTTTTCATAATTTGTGATTCAAAATATGAGTTACAAAAGATTTTTATAAAAAAAATTTAATTTTTTTAGGGTATATTTAAATCTGTCAATTTGGTCAAAATCGTTATAGACGGACTTAAGGAGCCAAGGAAGAAACTAAGAAAAAAAAATTATATATGAAATTAGCCCATCATGGCAATTTATTCTTTTAAGTTTATAAAATTCACGTTTCTGACATTAATATTTGTTGTCCTGTGTTATTTGCAATGTAATACATACCGTAATAAAATTAAAAGTAAAATTTTAAATTTAGAAGGTTAAAAAAATAAAAATTGGAGTTGGGTTTTATTTGAATTAAGGTTTGTTTGCATTAAAATACAATAACTAATTTGCTTAAATGCTTTAAACCGCTTCAAAAGTTTGAGCCTATGAAAAAAATAAAAAAAAATTTATTGTTTTTGAAAAACTATCATTTGTAAAAGGAGAAAAACTTAACTAGAAATCATTTTTGCTCTTTTTCCTAAAATTAAAAACTGATTAAAATTTATATTTATAATTTTATCAATACTTTCATTTAGAAGTTTTTCAACTCCTTTACTGATATTATAAGTGTTTACAATGCTAGAGGAGTATTGTTTAAAAGCAAATTTTAACTAAGGTAAAAATTACACAAGTCGACAAATCAACTGAAAAGAAGAAGTTAAAACCCAAATGAATGCTCCCTATGATAGCATCTCACAAATACTTTCTGTTTTAAAGTTTTTATTTGCTTTCCGCTTTTTTGCTGCTTCAACAAAAATATGATTACTGACTAAATTGACAGATTTTGCGACCTTATAACCTAAATATGTTAAAATTCTTAATTATATTTAAACCACATAATGAGATAAAATATCAAGCTCCGTCAACATTGATAATACAGATAGCATATTATTTTAAACAGGACATGTCAATTTAAATTTAATGTCATTTAGTTATTAACAGTTCAGCTTTTGTGAATTTTATAAAAAATTTAATTTAGTATATATATCTATCTTTTTAACACTTTAATACGAAGTTTAACTAGAAAAAAAAATTTAATAGTTTTTTGGCAGAATTGATTTTTATAGTTAGTCCATAACTCTCAAAAATTTTTAATGTGTTATTTCATAAATTTTTATATTTAGGAAATTTTTAATTACAAATGCTAGGGTGAGAAATTTGTAATGCGAATGCTACAGTGGGTATCCCAAACCTGTTAAACCTTAAGAGCTTATAGCTATAAGTCTTATTTTTTATTATTAGAAAAATATACATTCTTTAATTATAAACAAATACAAAGTTATAAATGCATATTGCAAACAACATTAATTTTTTATTTTCCTCTATATTAAATATTGCCAATAAACCAATATATAATTATTTTGTGTACTAGGTCTGATAAAACATTTTAAGAAAGATTCGTGATAATTATTTTATAAAAATAAAAATTTCTTTGGCTATTACTCACTATAATTAGATAATTTATAAAATAAAATTTTCTATCTTAATCATACAATAAAAGCATTTTATGTACTCAATCTGCAATAGTATAAGGAATAATTTAAAAATAAGGATAAATAATTTTCTAGTTGAAATTTACATCAAGGCTTTTATATGATTTTCAAGATACATTCTACTGTCCATACGGACCCCATTAAAATTTATGTTTAAACAAACCGTGTTAAACTAGATTAATTTTACTAGTTTTGTTTTTAAATTTGAGTCATTATATATAATATTTATGAAGATATAAAAGATGTGTTAGGGTTCATATGGATTTCAAAATGCTAATTGCGGGTTAAGGAAGAAGTAACGACAGGTGTAAATTTATATTTGCAATAATAATATATAAAGGTTTAAAAGAATATGTGGTTTAAGGGAATTGTTAGATTTTATAAGGTATTCGAATTATACAAATATATACAAAAAAGCATATATCTTGAAATAAATACCTTAATATCTATTCAAACATAATTAGATGCCATCTTAGTAAATGGTAAATATTATATTTATATTTGCATTTAGCTGCAAACAAGCAGAATGTTTATTACTATTAGCTTTGAAGAAAAATATTTTTATTAATAATTTGTATTTAATCATTTGAAAACATTCATAAAATATGATATTTGTTTTAAAGTAAATTAACGAAAGGTGTTTGACGCATTTCAGCTTTTTATTAAATAATAAAATTAGACTTGACATTGAAAAAATCTTTTAAATATAATTTTGTAATTAATCGACAATAAATTAAGTCCTCTTAGAAAATAAATTATGATTGAAATACTATTTTTCCTTTTGAACAATTTATTTTTGAAACATGCTTCAAAAGGCATTCTTGCGTTTTTTAATTTATTAATAGATTCAAATAAAAACTTGGTAAGTTTTATTTGAACGAAATAACACATTTCAAACAACTACACATATTTCGGCCAAACCGAACTTTAGGTCAACTATTTGAGTCTTAACCACATATTTTTAAAAATCTCTTTGATAAATACAACGAGATTAAAATGTATTTATTCTTAAACTTGTTTGACATAGAATTTAAAATAAATAATATATTAAAAAGAATATTTCGGTAAACAATGGTTACCTCTTTCAAGTGTGAAAAAATAAAACTAATAGTTACCTATGTGTTTCATACACACAAAAAAATTAAACAACATAAGCGGATTTTTTTTTTAAAAAATAAGAAATGCTAATAATGTTTTTTAATTATGTTTATTATATAGCACCTCTCAGTATGTATTTTTCATTAATTAGATTTTTTTCACTTTTATATAAAATTATTTGCAAAAAAGAATTCTTTGACATACTACTATAACATGTTAAGGGCATTTATTGCATTTATGTGCCCATTTAAAATGATATCAAATATTTATTTCATATTTAAAACATAGTTTGCTACATTTTTACTATAAGCCCAAATATAAAAGTGAATACAATAAAATATTTATATTTTTCTATACTATATTTTTTGCAGAAACAATAATAACAGGAGTTTTTTAATAAAAAGAACTGTTTAAGGTTGTCCCTTCCCCATAGGAATGCTGTTTAAGGCTTTGACTCATAGTAAGATTTGCTCGCACGCCGGCATATGTTAAGCGCATTACATAGGGCCTATGCCATAACAGCGGCAAGTTTGCATATATTTCTATTTCCAAAAAGAAAAGATACCAATTGGATTCATACAAAACCTTTTGTATGTAAGGAAACGTCTGTCACTGTTTTATCTTAGGTTAAACAAATAAACTTATATATAGCGCTTAAACATTAAAAATTTTAAATAAGTTAATTTATGCGTGAATCTCTATTTTTTTGTAAAAAAAAGTCAAAAAAAATAACGTTCAAGCAATTTTATTTATTCTGCCTATTAACAATTGGAATATTTTAAAAAAGATTATCTTTTAGTAAAATATAAATACTTTCAAAAAAATTTAATGCAAATAATTTTACTTTCATATAGTTTTAATTGATTTTAAAATTTTGAATATGCCCGATATACGTAATCTCATTGCTTGGTACTATTTATATTAGCTCTATATGTGCTTAATTTTGCACACCTATAATTATCATAATTTTTTGCAAGAAAATATTAAAATTGTAATGACGACCATGCATTTTCCCTATTCTTGCCAAAAACATTAAATTTTTATTTAATAAGGTTAATATCAATTAAAAAATAAATAAATAACTTACTTCAAATTTTTCGCGTCTCTTTGTTTATTTTGTAAGCGTGGTTCATGCATATTTTTAAACCTTTTTCACCTGTCAATAAATTTCACAAAAAATATACAAAGATAATGTTAGTGAAAGTAGAAAAGGGAAAAAATTATAAATTACAGCAAACAAGACTACCGGCCCACATAGCAATTAAATACATTATTAATTAATTACATTCAATTACCATTTTAAATTATGCTTGATTTAAGTTATTTTAACAGTTTTACATTTTAATTTAATTATTTCATTTTAAGGGAGTAAAATATCTCGTAATCTCTGCTAGGAAAAAAATTGAATGCTATTAGATTTATCAATCTTTATAACATTTTGCATTAAGATTATTCTTTTGCATTCCTAAATCGCCTGATTTTTAAAGTTTTACTTCTTGGGTCTAGTTAAGCAAGGGGTCATTTTATACTTAAAAAGAGACAAACAATTAAAAACTTTTTATGCGAGGCCAGGTGTCAGTATCAAACGAGCAGCTGACAGCCTAACTATTTGAATTAAGACCTTCGATTTCAGCTTGGTGTCGCGCTCTTACAAGCTTTAATTTGAAATAAAAAACTAGATTAAACTACTATTTGGTTAATTTTGCAAGTAGTATGTTTGATAGCCAATCATAAATATTAAGGATGCTTTTAGCCAAAAATGTAATAATATAATTTAATACAAAAACTTCAAAATATATTTTGGATTTAAATTTGATGTTTATGGCATGCTGAGGGTTGCGATAAAATGTTTAGAATCCAATTTAAAACTTAAAATAAAATCAATTATTGAGTATATTAATGACTAAAAAGCTCTCTTGAGATACATTACTTACTAAAATAAATATAGCTAATTTAAAAAGATTGAAGCTAAGGCTATGACAAGGTATAGCAAGTAACATTTTTACTTAAAACAGCTCTTATATATTTTTCCTCTATGAACGAGTTATTATTTTTTATTTCATTTATTCTATATTATCTATTTTTAATCTGACCTAAAATTATATTCTTGAAGACTTGTTTTTTATGTAACAACTTAATTAATGCAAAATAAAAAAAATGCAAAAAATTTGTGGCAAATGTTAATTAAATTATTATTTTATCATCTAGTGGAAAATCGTAATAAAATTATTCTTGTTTATTTATATTACAAATTCACGAAGAGTTACTGACGCGAGCGAATTTAAGCAACAAAAACACAGACAATATAAATTATATATATAAAAGTGCTTCTATGTCCTATAAAAATAATGTATATTCATTTTTTTTATAAATTTCGTATGTAGAAGCGCTTACATTTGCTGTTTTTTTAGAAAATCTCTAAAAAAATAGCCAGATTGAGGGTAGGAAGGTTTAAAGTATACCTGTATATTTTTATGGGTATATTGTCATAAGGCCAAATTTTTATTGCATATTTAAACGATACAATAATATTTCTTGAGCAGTGAGGGAAGATAATGAAAATTGGGCATTAATCTCTCCTCCCCTTCCCTCCCCCGCCCCAACAACCCCAATGCCTGATAAGTTTACTATTAAGATAATCTGCAAAATTAATTTAAGTGTGTTGCAAAAGAAAACTAACGCAGAATATATATATATATAACAAAAAAAAATATTAAAATAATTATCTTTTTAAGACCAACATTATTTTCTGCAGTAGATTTTTTTAAATCTTAGTTTTAATAATAAACTACTAAATTAATTTGATTTTGTTTAAAAATGCATTAATTTTTCATATAAAAAAATGTAAATTTTTTTTACATAATTTTTATATATGTTTTAATATATGGCTTGAATATTGTATTGTATGACGCTTTTAGAAACAGATCAAGAAGTTAAAGAAATGCAATTGCTGACTACTAATAACAATTAAAGGTTTCCCCCACAACTTACCCATTTTGGGGCGCCAAACCCCTTAGGGCTTTAACCCTTTTAACCGGATCAAAGCAATTAATATTGCCGACAGGTTAAATAATAAGATTTAATCGCACGCCGGTGACCTAACCTAAGCTCTTGCTTTTATGCACATCTTTTAAGACCTATAGCCTATGCAGGCCACTCAGAAGCTTTAAAGTGGTTGCACATGTAAATGCTATTTTTCAGAAGAAAAAAGCTACTGCTCACGGATTCGAATTCGCAACTTCCTGCGTCTAATACAAAAAGTTTGCCATTGAGCTATCTGAGCCGACTTGATGACTAAAAATAAAATTTAAAATCATTTTTTTTATTCAGCTAAATTTACCGACAAATATGAGTATACGAGAATTATGGTAACATTTATTAATTGTTAGGCATTTAATACAATATTTGGCTCCATATTTTAATTACCAATAATGACATATGTACAAATTGATAATTAAGACAAACGCGTTTAGACAATGATATGTTACACACGTCGGCAAAAAACTTTAAGAAAAAAGTTTATAAAAATATTATATACGAATACACCTCCATGATGGCCTTATTTTGGATCTATTTTCCATAGTTTCTTATACATGTGGCTCTTTAGAATCTTTCTTCTAAAAAAATGGCCTTATTTGACCATTAAAGACCTAGAAAATACCCTAAATAGAAAATAAAGTAAATATTTTTTTTTCTTACAAAAAGTTTCTTGAAATTTTGATCTTTAGAAATAAAATTAAGTATTTCAAACTCTTAAATATTTATATTATACAACATATATGGCACTCCAGCCTAAATAACCTATATTGTATAGTTTTAAAAAATTATTTAGGGTAAAATTATAATTATTTTTTTGCAAATATTTTTTTTTTGTTTTATTTTTGTTTTTTGACATATTTTATATATGGCAATGTGCAGACTTAATGAGTTTCATAAGAAAAATCGTGCGTGATAGTTTTTAATGGCAAGTTTGATTTCTATAGTTAGCTCATAAACAACAAAAATTTATAGACCTGTGTTGTAAGGCAAATCTTCATTTATAAGCTTTGTACTGACATAAAAGGAAGTGAAAAAGTTTAATCATTGGTTTCTTACATTTGTGTCAACTATTCAAAAGGGTTAAATTTAAATCGCATGTTAAAAAAGATACGTTCTCATTTAATTTTTTAAAATATAAGACCTGTAGGGTCCTTTGTTGCGATGTAAAAAAACATTTTTTTAGTTAATAAATTTGTGCAATAATATTTTTGGATACTACATGTTTATGAATTTCTGTAAAAATAAGAAGTTTTCAACATTACTAAAATATCTCAATTATGGCCTTACATTGCTATGTTCTTTTCAAAGTTTCTATTGTTTTTATTAAATATTTGCTTATATCGAATGACCAAATGACAGTTTTTTGCGACTTTATAAATATCCCGAATCGAAGATTTAATTTGTCCTAAAAATTCTTGTTGCTATTTTTAACTCTATTAGTTTTAATATTTAAATTAAGATCTTACATAAATATATTGAAATTGGCTTAACCTAAAGAGGGCACAATATATTATTGGTTTTCAGTGAAAATTTAAATAGCAGTTTAGCTATTGTTACATAGATAAAATTTTCAAAATAAGTATGTTATTTAATATTTTTATAATTTTTAATATAATTTTTAATATTTATAGCTAACTTACAACGTTTGCAAAAAATGCTTAACTGATTTAAAAATCTAAGATGGCAGATTTGGTCTCTGTAGTTAGCTCACAACTCCCAAAAAGTTGATCTGTGTATTAAGTGACAAAGTTTGGCTCTCGTTTGTTATGAAGCAACTCAAAATTATGCTTGATTTTAGACAAAATGCGGAAATTTACAGGCATCAGCTTCGCTCATTCCGGAGTGCTCGTAATACTTTTTATTAATATGTGATGATTATGTATTGTATTAAACGTGGTTGGTAATTATGTCCCATAGGATCTTAAATACGTCAAAAGTTGCCCGTACATTCAAAATCAACTATTTTTATAATTAATATTTTTTTTTAATTTATTTTTATTTTTGTTGCAAAAACTAAGCCATTGTCAATAAAATTGTCTGAGCTAAAGATATAATGTATGTAACTATTTTAGTTTTACTAGTATTTAATGGTTTGATTTATCTAAATTTCATTCACGATCTTCAAATATTTTGTGTTATCTTATGATTTTTATTAAAATTTTGGTTATAATAAAACATTGTTACTGTTTTAAATCACTAAGGCCCGATGTAAGAATATTTTGGCAATGTAAAATTATTCTTAATTATTAATCAGCCAAGCGGCTCTTCCATCTTTAAAAATTAAAAAAAAATGAGAAGATTTGCAATACAGCACTTTTGCAGTTAATAAAGTTTACATTAATTTATCTTCAGAAATAATTAATGAATTTATATACTAGGCTTTTTCGCTCATATTAGTTCCATATGCCGCCACCGGGTTAAAATTTGTTGTTTGAAGTTGGAACAGAATTAATTTATAAATAATGTCTTTTAAATTTTTTTTTGTTTTGCGCGTTTTTCATTATATAATATCAACAAATATTTAGATCATTATCGTGAGTTTTATTATAAACATATAAGAATTTATCCCAATGAAGGCCTAATTTCATATATGTTTATTTTTTGTTTTTCTTTGTTTCTTCAATCTTTGGCTCCTTAGATCCGTCTATAACCAAAAATGTGACCAAATTGACAGATTTTTAAAAAAGAAAAAATTGAAAATCTATGCATATTAAAATCCCTTGTAACTTATATTATTAATCACAGATATTATTAATTTATCAGGCTCTTACATTGGCATTTGTACAGAATATTTCGCGTCCAAACTTATATACGACACAATATAATCGAAGTTTAAAAAAGGTTTAATTGTTGTGAATTTGCAATAAATTTTTTTTTAATTTTTGTTTTTGAATCTTTTTTGGATTTTTTAACGTTTTTTTCTAAAATTAAAAAACGGTAAATGGATTTGATATTCCATAAAATGGCAGGTTTACCGGTACCAGCTCAGCTCAAGTACCGGTACTTGGTACTGGTTTCGGTACCACGGGGTACAACAATTATTCAATCTCCGATAAAAAAATTTAATTTAAATATTTATGTATATATATTACTAAAATATATAACTTATTAATATTTTAGCTTAAATTTTTTATGTCTTAATTAAATAAAATTATAAAATATA
>JAUIRJ010000081.1:0-76037 GCA_030555515.1 Acutogordius australiensis | reverse complement strand
ATAAATTGATATTAAGAAAACATTTTTCAAATTATTTATTATTTAATCCAAACCTTAAAAAATTTGAATCAACTATTTTTAACAGGCCGTAATTATAACCACTGTAAAAAAATTTAAAATTTAGATAAAATTCTTTGCTTAGATTTAAAACCTAAAAATTTTAACTATGTAGTTATTAATGATTAAAATGTCTCTGCTATAAAAAGCAAAATGGCGCATGAAATAAATTACTAAAAGCAATTATATTTTAACCAAACCAATAAGTTTACATATTTCTTATAAATTATGATGGTATATGATTTAAAAATAATTTAAATGTTCTTAAGCCAATAAAAGCACAGAAATTGTACGAACAGAAATTGTACAAAATTACGTCATTTTTATACGAGAGTTTTGAGTACCGTTATAAATATTGGTACAAATTTATTTTTTAGTAAATAATTGTAAGAAAGTGTAAGTATAATCTTGTGTGTGTTTTACTAATTGTATTAGTAAAAAATAAAAAAATATTGGGTAATAGATAAAAAATGAGAAAATCGCTGAATAAAGTGACACCTAGCTAAAAACTAAAAAAATTTAATTATATCTTATAAGGTCAAGGGCAAATAATCATGTGGTAATTACTAATAAATGGCTGAGGAATTTTTGAAAATTAAAAAATAACGGCTAATATCAAAAAGTAAAAATTATTTACTTTAGAATTAACCTAACAAAAATTTTTTATTTTCTTAAAATATTTTTAAAGCCACCCTTAATGTTAATCAAATACGTCAATTTTAAAAAATTTCTTTAGCCTCAGCCAATCACAATAAAGTTTTATAGATCAAACGTAAAACACTTTACCCTGGAACATCCGTTCCCACCTAGCTCAACTCCGGTTTGGACACTGCCATCTACTTGCAAACTTCAGAGCACGTCTGGACCCATCTTTAAATAATATCTGCTACGACTGCAAATCAGCATCTGACTTCAATGGCTCATATGACCCAACCGCAAGCCTCCTATCTCTCCTATAGATTATTGGATCAATCCATCCCTAGCTGCCCTCAAGTTCAATCTTACTACCAACTTCCAACGAATGGGGCAATAAACAACAACATCCATCAAACGTAGACAGTAGCTAAACGGGGTACTCTGCACTCTCTTATAATTAACGCCATTTTTCCAATTTTTGTGATTACCTTTTATGTGCCTTTTCTTGGTTTAAGAACTATCAACTTATAAAATTATTTTAAATCATATACCATCTTAGATTTAAAATATGTAAATTAGGAAATTTAGTTAAGAATATAATTGGTGTATTTTAAAAATTTATTTAATGCGTCATTTTGCCTAGAGCAGAGACACACCAATCATATTGAAATTAAATTTATTTCTAATTTATATGCTATAGAATTGATTTAACTTTTTCTCATTTCAATGCAATCATATAGTTGTGGATTGCCAAAGATCCAAAGCTTTTTATTTTATCAAAGCTATAAAAGCCCATCACATATAAAAGATTAGGAAAATTTAAAGGAATACAAAACTTAGCAAATTGTTGTTATATTTATTAAAAGTATTTTCTTGCTCAAAGAATAGCCTGTATTAGTCTTTAATATGGTTTTATATCCATAAGTAATTTTATAATTTATTTTACTCTATAGGAATGCATATTTATTTGGCCTCTTCAAGGATATAGATAATGACAATGTTCCCTTTATTAATTTTTCTTAAAACATATTAAATAGTTTATATCTAATGTAGCATCAACTAATTTGTCATCAACTAATCAAATAGAAGAAAATATAATTAATTTGGCGCTAATTACTTTTTAGTCAATACATAAAATTTTTTAGCTCAGAATGCTTTCGATAAGAAATCCAAAATTAATAGGTACAAAAGCTAAAAACTAGCATTATAGGTTATTAAATTTATATAAATTTCAAAAAGCTATTATTTGCAAATCAGAAGCATAAAATGGTTAATTTGTTCAGACGCAGCATTCCATATTTCTGAGAAACTGCTTTTTTTATTTATATTTTTTAATCAGCTATAAAGAAAAGAAGTGATAACAAAATTAAATTTTTATTTTATATTTTTGATAAATTTTAAAATTCAAGTTGCTTTGATAAATTTTAAAATTTAAGTTGCAAAAAGCGCATAAAATATGTCATTAGAAGAGATATTTTGTAGAATTTAAATTTTTATATATAGACAATAATGCTATGATTCTTTTTGCCATGAGTTTCAAACCAAAAAAAGCTTTTATATTTTTTTATTTTGACGAGTTATCAAGTTAATCGAAAATAAACAAGATATTTTTAATCAAAATTTTGTTCAACATCTAAACTTAAAACCTTTTTACATTTATAACATATAACAATGTTTTAAAACTATTTTCGTATATGGGCAGGTTTACTAAGAACTTGGTTTCTCCAAGATTATTCAAATGTAACTCAATTATAGTAAAACAAAAAGATATTTCCTAAAATAACAAAAAATCGAAATTTGAAAAATAAAAACAGACAACGTATTCTAAAAAGAGCTCATTTTTAACTTCCTCAGAAAATTTGCAAAGATTAAAAGATACCGATTAATGTTTAAAAATATTTAAAAAAAAATTATGTTTTTTTTAAGATTTAACATATAAATTAAAAAATATTGAAACTTTTTAAATCAGATTTTGTGACAATCTATTTGTTTGCCATAAATTCACTACACTGAGTACGTCTTGGGCATATCAAATATATGGGTATCCGTTAGCATAGCTCACATCCATAAAGCAAACACAAGTAAGGCTTGAAGGCGCCTCTAAAGGTGCGTTCGAATTTATTCACCTGCCATCTTAGGGAAGATCAAATTCATTTTTTTTCCTAATCAAACTTAGCTAGTCAGTTATAAACATTGAATATTTTAGAAAAAAAGGTTAAAAAACCAAAAAGATTCAAAAACAAAAATAAATTGAAATTTTATTGTTTACAATAGTTAAACTGTTAAATTTAAACATCAAATAATATTTTTATTAAAAACCGATAATATATCGTGTCGTAATTAAGTTTGGACGCGAAATATTTTGTATTATCATTCCGATGTAAGAGCTTGATTTATTAATAAAGTTTTTTTTCCATTATTTGTGATTAAAAATATAAGTTAAGGATTTTAATATGCAAAAAAAAATTTAAATTTTTTCTTTATAGGGTATATTTAAATCTGTCAATATGGTCAAAAAGGGCCATTTTTCGTTATAGACGGATCTAAGGAGCCAAAGACGGAAGAAACTAAGAAAACGTATATGAGATTAGGCCATCTTGGGAATGCGTTCTTTTATGTTTTCATAATGATCTCGTTTCTGACATAAATATTTGTAGAGCTGTGTAATTATGAAATAACAATTTTAAAATTTTTCTAAAAAATATGTTGTCCAATGTTGAAATTTTAAAGGTTAGAATTGTTCTAAAGGCTTGTTGAAATGTTTAAATAGATTCAGATATGAATTTATCAAGATTTCTTAATTTACTTAGAGCAACTATTTGAGTAGAAAATATCGTAGGAACAATGGCTATAATTTTTCATGTAAATGCTTAAATTTTATAAACTTAAAATTTTCAAAAATTTTAAAATTTTTGTAAAAACGAATGAAGTCTGAATACGCCCAGATTACCAATATATATAAAAAAAATTATTCGTTTTAAATGATTGAAAACCATTTTTGGAATGCCAATAAATTAACCAAGCCTAACCCTTGACTTTTATCCCACTCACACCCCTATCCATTCTCGTTCTTTATAAAAAATACACTTATAACTATTTTCGATCTAACCTAAATTTGATGATATTTTAATAGAATTAAAAAACTTTAATATGCCTATTACGTAATAAGTATTACGAAACGATAGTAGGCCAACAAAAATTTTAAATCAAATCAAAAATAATATTTTTTGGCCTTACCAGAGTACACAGATAAAAGAAGACACAACGTGATTGACCTTAATATTACTGCCAATTGCGTAATCGACAAAATTTATATCTATCTATATTTAACGTGCCATTTCTCACCCACCAAGTTTTAAACCTGGAATTTTGGAGAGTATACTATTTGTTATATAGCATAGGTATTTGACTAAATTTTATCATCAATATTTCTAATTTACTAAACAAAGTACAAAAAAAACTTGTTAAATTTTCAAATATTTTTTTCAAACGAGTAAGTTCTATAGAGCTAATATGAAGACATTATTCATAGTGATATTTCTGGCTGTTGTCATTACGGAAGGTAAAGGTAATAACGTTAGCGTTAAAAATATTATTAGGTAATGATAATAATTAACAATATACATTAGTGATTTAGTTTTGAGTAGGCCTGGAGATTTTTTAGGGGTTTCTATTTAAAAAAGGTAAAAAGGCCCTTTTTACGAAGCCTAATCATTCTCTTAATAATAAGGGGCTATTTATCTAAAGGGCTTTGTGGCTTTTTAATAATAAGAATGAATTCATTTCCAACTTCAGAAAAAAACCAAAAAAAAGCTTTTGAAAAGGGCCTTCTCATTTTATTGGGGGGGGGGGGGGGGGGGGGGAAGGGGGGCTTTTGTGTTTAATATTAAAATTTCTATAAGCTTTTTTCATTTTTTTGGCCCGAGAAAAAAAGCCCATTCCGCCCTTCCCCTCATCTTTTTGGCTAACACTTTTTTCAGCTGGTTTTGAGTATATAAAAAAAAACAACAACGCAACGCCGTGGTTTTTGTCTCCTTCGAAGCGCTTTGCGCGCCTCTACTTGTTTGTCTGTCTCCTGGCTAACCCCTTGTTAGCATTAATTTGAGGTTGACTGGCTCACGTACATTTTATACCTTGGTATTATTAATAACCTATCAAGTAAGCTCGTACTACATAAAAACATTTCCAGTTATACATTATTCCCTATTATAAGGAAAATTTGGATCATTAAACTTTATTATGGTAAAACCTTAGTTATCAACATTTTTGTGCGGTTTTTGATAAACTAAAACAAACCTCCACCTAGCCCACTTTAAAAACCATGCCCAAAATAAAATGCCCATCTGGAATAAAAATATTTCACTAATAAGGAGGGGATTCTGTTGTTATCTAGGCTAATAATAAGCTGTGCCCATTTGAAAAAAAAAACAAATGTTAAAGTTAAATCCCACTTTTTTTGTATTTTTGGGCACCCAGTTAGTTACAGGCACGATTGTAGACCCCTTTTTGGGGGGGGGGGCGGTGCCCTCCCAAAAAGGTTCAAATAGTGTACATGTATATTTTTGGCCGTGACCGAAGGTCACGGCTAATTTTGCCGCTGAAGGTGGCAAAAAAAAATTTCTGCCCCCCCCCCCCCCACTAGTTTTTTTTGCCACCCTAAATTAAAAAAGCTAGAATCGGGCCTGGTTAGTTATGATACGCACCGATTGATAAAAAATAATACATTTTTTTTATTTCACAGCTATTTCTCCGTTGTATTACCTATGCAAAAAAAAATTCAGAAAAAACACTTTGGGTTGATTATTCCAAATGTAATATGGGCTGAAATGGGCAATGCCACCTTTTTTAATAGATCAGCTTAGTTCTAATGCAAAAACAAATAGGGCCGCAATTTTTGGGGGAAAATTACTTTTAAATCGTCCGTAACAGCTGGTTCTAAGGGTATACTCCCCAAAGTTTTTAGGGCTAGATACATCACCATGATTTTGCCCCATTCAAGGCCTTTAAACAAATCAGGCGTCATTCTTTATCCGTTTTTTCGCACGAACTGTATTGAAGACCTTGAATGACAATTTTATAAAAATAACTTTGCTTATGTTTTTAGCCTAACGACATTTAGAATAGACTTTTCCTTATTTAATCTGACTAAAATTTCCTCATAAAATTATTTTACCTTGGACACCTGAATATTTGGAATCTCCCAACTAGGTCAGCGGTACACGACTGCGCCATTATTACATCGAATAAGAATATTATAACATAAAATGACACACAAAGTAAAAATAAAGTTATTTTATAATGTCAATAGCTTCTTTCCTCTGTGCACAGTGAGGAAGCAGAAAAGAAATTACATTACTAGCCACTAAATATACATAAGCCAATATGAAATTTACGTTTCAACATTGTTTTGCTGAAAAAAAAAATGGGTGGACCGCTCTTATAGTTTAATTGGAATAACTTTTTAACGTACAACTGTCCATCGAGAACCCGATTTTTTAAAGGCCAGAAGAAAGTTAATTTTTGTAAATTTATTTTTGCCATAACAGCCACCTTAATATATTTGTCCAGAAATTTGTGTTTAAATAAACTAACATTTGTTTCACATTAATGGAATATGTTTATGACCGTTTCCGTTTTTTAATACGATAAAATATACATTTAGCTGCACGCGTATAAAAGCTTGCCCAAAAATTAAACAAACTTTCCCTCAAAAATAAAAAAAATCCGTTATGTGAAGGCTTAATAAGTTTGTACATTTTTTGAAAAAATAACGTTAATCATTCTTCTTTTTGTATTTTTGGGCAAGTCATTTATGAGCACCTGTTAATAACAAATGTGTATTTTAAATCACGGTGATTTCCCCGTCGATTATTGTGTCAAACGTCCCTCTACTAACTATGCAAGTAAACACTCTGTAAGAACACTTTGTTTTAAGTTCAAGGGTAACTTCTTTTGATCAGCATTAAGGAAATATTAAATTTATACGTATATATACCAAGCTCCAGCATCCTTGGAAACTAATACTATTTTAAATTGGTATTTATCATTGAAATTTCTATTATACTATGATTGATCGATCAGGTTTTTAAAAACTTGTCGAATGCGAGCGATTGACGAATTTTTATAAAAATGTGTTTTATTTCGAAAGAAATTTATCAAAAAATTATTGATTAAAAAATTTATTAATAAAAAAATATAAGTGTCCTCAGGTGTGTCAATTTGTTGGGCGAAAAGTTAATACAATGATATTTTTATTTTTTTTTTCTATTTTAACGTTAGGCAAACATTCTTTTTTTTTATAAAAAAATTATAAAAAAATTTTCAGTCAAAATTTCAAAAATTTTAATGAGTTTTTTGTTTGTACTTTAGTATATGAACAATATATTGAAAAATATAAAAATAAATAGGGCACAGCCAAACCGAAAAAAAAGTTTCCCTCATCTTTTTAGTCTCTAATAATATAATTGTTGTTATTATTGAAAATGTTTTTCTTGATGTTTTTCATTTTATAGCTTCACTAGGAGTCAAAGAAGTTTATGTAACACCCGCCAACTTGGGCACTCCTGGTTTTTGTTCGTTTAGATTAACTGTCACTAAATTCATGGCCGATATCGCAGCAAAGAGGTATTCCCTTATTTAACATATTAATAAAAGTTTGCATTGGCATGTTTCATTGCCAGAGTATACATATCACTACCCCAGTTAGAGCTGACTTAAGGCTATTGTTTTAGCAATGAAACTACAAACACTATAGCATTGCTTCAGCTGAATTATTTAAAGAAGCCTTTGTTTTAAATAATTTCCAAAATTTAAAAAAAAATGTATTTTTTTCTACGACTTCTTCCACTCTTTATTTTCGTATTTGAGTAACATATAAATCCATACCAAATTTTTGTAAAAAAAAATTAAAGTTGATATTGAAGGTGCCCTGTGACAAAATATAAGCAGTATAGGGAAGACCGGGGCGAAATGAACATACCTTTGCAAAATCGATGCTGTACCCTCATTTTACATCCAAATTTTTGGTTTAAATATTTAATCTACAGATACTTCATAATATTATCTAAACTAGGAAATTAAATTAAAAATATATATCACATTTAAAAATTATGAGTGGTTAAACAAAACTAGTGTTACTAACCATTTACTCATATACGGGGTGAAATGAAACACTTATGGGGCAAAATAAAAGTTGACATAATTAACAAGATGTTTTTATTTTATAATTTATACATAAATATAACTGTTTTTATTTATTAAATTTTTTGAACTTAATTACAAAGAGAGCTTATATTATATTTATCATATTTTGACCATTTAAAATGAGCCCATTTGCTACAGTGCATTGGAAGCTGCTTTTAGAATTTCTTTTTAAATAATCTTTGAACTGTCATATATATTAAAGACCCTTTTATTTCATGAAAATTTGAATGGCTTTGTTGTTAAATTTGTAAAGTGGGCAAAAGATTACTACATTTATAAGTTGTAGCTTGTGGGAACAATGGGGTGGTAATGTAAATTACTTGATCCTGTCTTTAAAAATTCAAATGCCTTGATGATAGAGATGTGGAATACATGATTATCCATTAAAGTATCTAGGAATCAAATTAAATAAAAAATGGGTCTTTATTAGAGCATTTTACATGCTTTACAGAATGCTTGAGATATTCTACAAACTCATATTCTTTTATACATTATGATGAATTCCCAGCATTAATAGCAATCCACATTATAACTAAATTCCCTTTGCTGATAAAACTGTTCCAACCTGTAAATTATGACATTAACCTGCTTCCCATTCTGTGCAATGATTTTAGATGGTAAAGGCACAGTTAACACAAATTGAAAATCATGTGTGCTTCAAAATGATAATTAACCATCAAAAGTTATTTTAAAAGAAAATTCTTCTTTATTGAAATTTTAGCCAAGCTTGTATTTTTGGACCTCTAAGAGAAATTGTTATATGCCTTTTCATATCCATTTATTATACTTCTTCAGGTGATAAGAACTTGCTCTTCATCCAAATTGGACAATATTTTTTCTTTAAATTGATTATTAGAACGTTTCATAAGCGTGGCATAGAATAATTTGAACTCTTTAGCTATTTTGTATAATGATTTTGATTTATTTATGTGCTAGAGATGCTTCTTAATTAATGCTTCATCAAGTTCCTTTTTTTCATCTTTAAGTTTGCATTTACATAAACACTTGTTTGGGGTGAAATGGTTATAATAAATTTGCCCCACAAAACAGAGCTTATTCAAATTTAATATATTATTATTAATGAAATTTAAGATAAAAATAAGATTAAAAATTGAAATTTAAATGATTTTTAAAAAATGTGTTAACTCATTTTTTAAAAATAAAACAATAAATTCAAGCCTAACAACATAAATTTTTACACAAAATTTTATATTTATCACCTTTAAGTTTTTTTTAAATGTATAGATATACAAAAAATGATCAAAATAGTAATCTGAAGGTTAAAAAAATATTTTTTTTGGAGGGAGAAAAATGAATTTTTTATTTTGCCCCGCAGATCATTTTGCCCCGGTCTCCCCTACTTAAAATTTCAGGATTAAATAGAGGGTTTTCAGTTATGAGGGAAGGTTTAGATCTTTAAGGTTTAATACTAGTTTATCTCATGGGCAAAACAGGCAACAAAAGTTCGATTTAGATATTTTAAATTTTTTTTTTAAATGCAACTGTTTTTGTTTATCTTTAATTATAGATTAAAAATTTTTTGGGTTTTACCCATTTACCTGTCTAAATTTAAAATTGGCATCCCCAAGTCTTGATATCATTCAGCTGTGCATTTATTATATTCGTGTGGGTTTTGTGGCGACCTAGATTAACTATGATCGGCTTTTTATTTAATTGTTTGCTATATTAGAATATGTTACATTGAGTTGGCTATTGATTTTAAATGTGTACGGGTACTGATAAAAAAATGTTTTAAGTCAAACACCAGTATAAAACAATATATAATATGCTTTTTATTAAGTTAAAAATATCAATTCGACTTATTTGCTCACATGTAAAATGTTGCCATTTTATAAATTGGTTACAACTATTAAAAATTGTTTAAAAAAACGATATTTAAGGCACTTAATTTAACCCGCGAATGGCATTTTGTGATCCATAGGGGCCACAAAACATCTTAAATTTGTATCTTTAAAAACATGCAATATCTTCGAGTTTTTGTAAATTTATTTTTTTAAATAATTTTTACTTGTAATTAATTTTTAACATGAGTCATAAGTAGATAATTTTTATTTTATAATTTTTTTTTCAGGTATACTTAAAATGTTTTATTACACCTAACAACACAATTTAATCATTAATAGTATTTAGCTATTTGAGAAGATTTATTAAATGCAGTATAGAAAAATAAACTCTCTTTTTCAGATTATTTTAAATATTGTGTTAATTTTCACTTTCCAGTATACTAATGATATATAGTAGTTTGTGGGAGCGCACGTATTTTTCTTCAAAATAATAACATAAAGTTTGTTGCATTAATACTTTTGATTACATAAGTTTAAAATTGAGGTTGCAAAGAATCCCTTTGTCTCGTAATACCACATTTTTAACCATTTGCGGGTTAAAATATATTTTTATTTTTTGGTCATATTATTAATATACCTATATGAAGGTTGCAACATAATTTTAATGTTTTTTCTTTACCTTTTTTTTTCAATTTTGAAAAATTAGATTTTGCATTTTTCTTTTTTTACCTCGTATATATTAGCATAAAAAATTCAATTTTGAATATAATTAATTTTGTAAATGCCCATAGTGGTCAGATCCACTCTACAAAACAGTTTTTTTAACTACGTTCAAAGTGAAATATTTTTTTTTTATTTTTAAATTACATCAAAATCCTTAATTTAAAAATTAATATAATATACATAGACAAATTTAAATAATTATTAATATTGTGTTTGGTTAAAAAACGGCGTGAAATACATGGAATTTTTCATTGCCTATTGAATGTCAGGTCAAGTGAATATATTGAAACATTGTCTTTGCATAATAAAGTGAATTTTCACGCATGTTGGTGAATTCACCAAAGCGCTAATACTGCAGTGATTTAAGACATGGAATAATTTTTCTAACTTAAAAATGTATGTTAAGTTTAATATATATTAAAAATTAAATAATTTTATCCAGAATTGTGTATAGAATCTATAAAATCAATAACAGCGGCCTTGGTCAAACTGATTACTCTAGAGGGTACCTGACTTTAAAACGGCTAACAGTAAGCAAATTAAATATTAAAAAATTTATAGCAATTATTTGATTTTAATAATAAATATGTGCTCTTTTTTCCGTTTACCGTATGCGACATCACTTTACAAACATTATTTTTTTAAAGTATGAGCATAGTAATCAATAATATAGTGAATTGTTTGGGAGGAATTTGTAAAGTATTACTTAAATTTATAAAACAACATTATTTGAAATTAATTTGCTAAAAATTTCTTTTTCTTTTTTTTACAAATAACAAGAATAAAATATCTCGACTGAAAATGCATGCTTTTTTTGGGTGAGGAGAGGTTATTATTCATTAATGAATATTTTTTAATATTTTATAATACGTCAAAAATAAGAGTTAAAACGAATTAAAAATCGGAGCGTTATTTAATTGTATTATTATTTTCCTATATAAAATTTAAATCAGTCATTGGTTTTCCTCAAAAGATCATCATAATTAAATATGAATAATTAGTAAAATGCTTTTAAAAAAAGTTTTTTATTCAATCAGTGTGAATTATTTGTTCTGTATTTTAGGGCCTAGAAAATGTTGAACCAGGGCGTTATTCACTAATAACCTCGCTTGTTTCTGAAACCGGCCACACATTAGGCGCTATTGACAGAAAGAAGCTTATTTGTAAAAATTTTATTATTTCTATAAAAAATATTAAAAAATTTAGACGTTTATGCAATTTCCGGCATTAAATTTAATACGCAAAAATCCAGCTTTTTCATTTAACATTATAGAAAGATTTTAATATGGCCGTGTCACTTTCAAAAACTAAAGAAGTGGTTGCAAATAATTGTATAAAAAAATTGCAATAATATTATATTAAAAAAATGTTGTTTATATAAAATATATTAAATAAGGCACGTTCAGAGTCCTATTTTAAAATAACAAAATATATTCTTTTTATCCAAAAAAATAGTTAGCTTGATATAAATGTGATATATTACTTAGGCCTAAAACTATATAATTTGCATATTACATCAGGACGTTTGTCAAAAATATAAATCTACATTATATATAATGTTCTGCTTCCTTAATAATAAATAAATTTCCATTTTTTTTGCCAAAAAACAAAAGTTTTTTATATGTCCATAAGTAACCTAAAAGTTAAATGACAAAATTTTCGTGTGACTTTGTAACTGCGCTTTTTATATACATAGGTAAAAATATGGGCCTTAACAATTTTCCCAAGTTTTTTTTAAACCTTTATATCTAGTAGCTGTAAAAATTAAAATTTTTACTTGTTAATGTAACGAACACGAGTCCAAAAATAGAAAACCGAAGAAAAATTTGGTATTTTATAAATGTTATTTGATATATCTAAAGAATGAAAATTGTTATCGGAACTATAACGTTCAATATTATTGATAATTGGGGTAGATGCAATATTGGATGTGAGTAAAAAAACTTGAATTAATAAATACTAATTATAGACAAAACACTAAGCTTAATCTTTGGCCTGTTCCAATGCTTAAACTTTTGTTTTTTTAATTTTTGATACAAAGCATTTTTTAAATATTGTCGGTAGGAGATTTAAATTGGCCAAAAGAAGTTAAAATTATGTTTATTTTCAAATGCAGGGACAAGAATGATTTTTTCTAAGTCGTCATAAATTTTCAACAAAATGCTTTTTATCGAATAAAAGGGGAAATTTATTTTATCGTTATTCATATATATGTTTATATTCCACTAAGTTAAATAAAAAAAATAAAAAAAAATACATTTTTTTTAATTTTAAATATGACATATAACATATCATGGTAACAAAAAAATAAAATGGAATGATCTGTGATAAAAATAGCAGTATCTGTTTGTTTTTAGTTCCCATTTTGGTTTAAAATAATAATTACATTATTAGCTATATCATGGTATAAATTTAATAAAATAAATTATAAAATTTATTTAACTATACTTAAACACGTTATAACTAAAATTTTCGAGGTATTGATACAAAATAGTACAAATTTAATAGGTCACAGCTATAATTGTAATAACTAATTAAAGAAAAAGGCATTTAGTTTTGGAGTTAAAATGGTTTATTGGTAAGGCAAAAGAATTAGACTGGCGTATTTAATACATGTAAATTTTTAAGGCGTTAAGAGTCATTTTCTGTAGTTAATAATGCTTTATACAAATTTTAGGTCCAGTCAAAACTTATAAGATATCCGTAGAAGGTAACCCTTAAATGTTCATTTTATCAAAAAATTCATTAAATTGTTTTAGTGTAACTTAAAAAAATGCTTAGAATTTCTCATTTCACAAAATATCTCGTAACAGGCAAGAATTTGTATGTTTGCAGTTATTGGGTAAATTATTTCATTCTAATTAATGCAAACTAAGCAAAATGGCACAAAGTATGGTGATTATGGGCACGGTTATAAATGATTTTGGAAAAGCTGAATGCTTCCCTTACGAATGAAGCACAAAGTCATACAACCCGTGAGTTTAATAATTGTAGGGGGTTTAGGTTAACAAAAATTCCCCCGACATGAATCGCTATTATTATTATTATAAAATAAATTCTATAATTATTAAAAAACTAATTTCATTACCTGTCCTAAATCTGGGCAATTCAGGCAATGCTTGGCAAAAATAAAGGAATGGGGTGGGAATAACAACAATTTTTTTAGCCAGGGTTAAATTCATGTTCACCTCTGGTGGTGTGGTAAACCACACCAATTTGAAGGCGTAACTACTAATTAAACCCCTCGTAAGTGCGGATTTGATAACTAATGCTTGAAAGTTTGCTAAATAGCCAATAATTGCAAAGTTGCTCACAGTCTTGTAGCCTGAAGACATAGGCCATAAGCCGTCCTTAATGTTGTTCCAATCTTAAATATAACCGGTTAAGAAAATGCCTAAGGGCACGTGCAAAGTGAGTTTGTATTTTCGTAAAAGTTTCAAATTTAAAAAATTTTATTTTGTAATAAAACACGTTTTTTAAAGTTGTCAAATTTGGTTTATGCACATAAAATGATTTTTCTGAAATAAAATTTTTTTTTAAAAATTTTGAAAAAAAAAAATAAAATAAAATTTTTAAAATTTTCAGAATTTTCAGAATTTTCGAAAATTTGCGGAAATAAAAACTCACTTTAAACGTGCCCTAATATGCAAAACCTAATTTTCTTAATTTGCTAACCATTATTATACCTTATATTGATAATATTATATATGTTCATTTAGCATAGCTCCTGCTATTCCTAGAATCGAAGGAAATTAATTTAATATGAAATAATTGTTATGCCATTTAATCATAGGTGTTGGAATTATTAAAATTCCAAAATAACATTAAATAAAGCTCGATTATGATTTTTAACAAAAAATTTAAGAACATTTTACATTTTACTGCATTTCATGTCCAAAATTGATTTATAACAATTAAATTAAAAGAAAAATATTATTTGTTACATAACGCATTTCAAAAATTTGGCGATCCAACAAGTACTGAAGGTGCTATTTGTGTACTTATTTGACAAGTTTGAGAAAATTTTCTGTATTTTTCAGTAAAATTAAAAAACAAAAAGCTCATTAATCCAAACGCTATAATCCATGTGTTTTCACACTCATTAAAAAAATTGAAAAAAGAAATGACCTTTTAAGGCTGCCAACCGTTATTTACATCAAACAGTTTGGATAAGTCTTTAATAACAAAATAGATATTGGGCTGTTGATTAATATAACCCAAATTAACAAAAAATTTAATACATATTTTGATGTACGAAACATAACATGCATTAATAATGTAGCATTCATTTTTTTAATATTATTTTTTTTTATTATATAATTTTTTTTTTAAGTTAATATCTAATTTAAGAATAAAGGTGGCGTGGATAACTAAACCTGGTATCACATTTGCTATATCCCAATAAATTCCTATAAAAATATTGTTCGCTTTTATATTTTTTTCCGTTAGTAAAAGGCGACCGGTCGTATACACAGCTTAATTTAAATTTACACCCTCGCAAGTTGCATATGATCAGAACATGAAGTTTAAATTTGTTTAAGTTAGCTTAAAAAATATCCCATGCACAATTAATATGATTAAAAGATTTTTTTAATTTTCAAAAACGAATAAACTCTGAGCGTACCTTAACATGTCAACATTTATCAATGTCAGAAACGAGATTGTTATGAGAACATAAAAGAATGCAACCTTATGATGGCCCAATCTCATATACACTTTTCGTTTTTCTTAGTTTCTTCCTTCTTTGGCTCCTTAGATCCGTCTATAACGAAAAATGGCCTTTTTTGACCAAATTGACAGATCTTAATGTACCCTAAGAAAAAAAATATAAAAATCTACATTGCATATCTAAATTCCTTGTCACTTATATTTTTAATCACAAATAATGGAAAATAAATTTTATTAATGTATCAAGCTTTTACATCGGCATTTAGATAATACAAAATATTTTGCGTCCAAACTTAAATACGACACGATATATTATCGGTTTTTAATGAAAATATTATTTGAAGTTTGAATTTAACAGTTTAGTGTGAATATGCAAAAATAAAATTTCAATTTATTTTTGTTTTTGAATCTTTTTTGTTTTTTTGACCTTTTTCTCTAAAATTTACAATGTTTATACCTGACTAACTAAGTTTGATTAGGAAAAACGGTAAACGGATTTAATATTCCCTAAGGTGACAGGTTTGATCTCTGTAGTTAACTCATAACTTTCAAAAAAAATGTTGACCTGTGACATAAGAACCACCCTATAGCAAATTTGGCTTAAATTTGCATTTACCTTATAATTAAGTCTATTTTAATTATAAAAACATGAATATAGGCAATTTGCATTCCTTGGCGCCAATGGTAGAACGTGTTGCATTTTGATAAAAAAATAATCCCAATGTTTTACTTTTCATGAAAAAAAAATTTACAGGACATGTCTATTAATTATATTTAATTGTACATAATAATCTAATAATTTTACATGACTCTTTTAAATTTTTAACTACTTAATTTTCACACATTAAACCAATATTTTTTATTAATAAAAATGTAAAAATTGATTGTATTGAACAGTCCCCAACCTGTATTTTTAACATAGGTCGACTTATCAATGTCAGAAAAAATTTTTTTTTGACACTGTAATGATTAAATACCCATGATAGCCTTATGCCACATACATATTCCATATTTCGTAAAAGCATTGGCTTTTATATTTCATTCATTTTTTATTAAAAAAATTTTAAAAATATGAAATTTTTAAAATTAGGGTTTTTTCATCGATGATAATAACTATTAATTTTATTTCTTATATACTGAGTAATTGTTATATGTAAATTTAGAAATCTTTATAGTGTATATCTAAAAATAAATATAGCTAATAAATATTTTAATGTCATTTCTCTAAAAAAAATTTTTGTTATAAAATTATTAATTTCATTACATTGTGTCAAACTAATACCCTTGATTGTTAAAATTTTTGTTTATTATAGCCCAGCCCTTATTTACAATTGCTCAAAGCACGGGAAATTTTGAACAGGCAGATAGGATCAAAATAATTTTTTTTCTATATTGGCTTTGCCCGTTTTTTATTTTTAGGCTGGCCGACACAGGGCCCGATGGGATTACGGGTTACGACTTGGATATCAAATTTATAGCAGTTTTTCTTTATCTATAAAACCTTAAAATTTTCATAGTTGAGGGGGCTTGGTAGTTCCTAGTGAGCCGCAATAACTTCCCCGTCTCTGAATAAAACAGGCGCATTTATATCAATCACGTTAAGCATCATTTTAAAAATTTAAAAATTCGGAAATTTCAAATTAATTTTTTTTTTCCAAAATTTTTAAAAAATTATTTTAAATTAATATCAAAGGCTGGTGATTTTTTGTTAAAACGCCTTTCATGTCAAAAAGTAACATTTTCGCAACTTTAAAAAAAATGGTTAAAATTTGTGCCCTAATGTAAAATAGATAATAACTCATTAAAAACTCACCTTTGAACAAATTTAAAATTTCTAGCCCTTGTTGATGTACTTTTTAAATGACATCATTGGATTGCATTTTAAATATATATTTAATTTATTGTATTAATTTGTAGTCATTAGGTCGCGTTAAACCCTGAATTTTTGACATATTTATAATGCCTATAAAAAAATGGAAAAGGTAAGAATGAAGTAAAAGTTAAATGTAGTATCTCCATCCCAGTGATGACAGTAAAATAGCTTCATATCGTAAAAGAAGTCCTAGATTCATGACTATATCATAAGGGCTTTTTTTTATAATTACAACATAGGTGTGACCTAGTTAGCTTTAAATCATTTGACGGTATGATATCGATCTACTCAAATTTCCGGTCACCTATAACTTTAAATTTATAGATAGATTGCAGTTTTAATTTTTATATTAGGGCAAACATTTGTTGGAAAATTAATTAATTCAATATTGAAAATTCTTTTAGGCGTTAAAATTTTATAGAGAGGAATTTGAAATGATTTTTAGCTATGTTTATATAAATTAAGATAAAAATTTTATAAAGTTTTTATATATAATTATATTGCCAAGTATATAAGCAAATATTACACAGGTCAACAAATATCATGTCAAAAATAAGTTTATGAAAACCTCATCCCAGTGATGGCCTTATCTCATAAATATTTCCCGTTCGTAGTTTCTACTGCCTTCGGCTCCTTAGATTTACCCATATCGAATAAATTACATTAAACTCATAATTTTTTTTATCATATAAAATTCTCTTGTAACAATTACCCAAATAATGAGAAATAAAACAAATATATAATTATAGACTAATATTTATTAATTAGTATATTTCTTATTGTATGTATTCATTCCCATTTCCGTTTTCTATTGGCATATATTTTCATCACTTCAAAATTATAAAAAATGTTAAAATGGATATTTTATGTGGCCAAAAACTAAAAAAATTTCAAAAGTATGTTGTATTTAAATAATTTTAAAATTAATTTTAAGAAAAACAATAATTTTTATCTAGTACAATTAGATTTTAAATATTATATAATTTAAAAAAATTAATTTATTATATTGAACTCATCAGCTAAATTATTTAGTTCCCGAATTTTAATTATGTATTTGCATGTAGTAGTAATCGACGTAATTATTATACCAGCTAAATTCTTTCCCCTATAGATATATAATTGTGTCTAAAGAATAAAAAAGTTATTGCGACCTTGAGTCTCACAAACTAATAAAATATAATAAAAATATTTGACAAATATATAAATTCATAAACTTTTTAATATTATAACATATATTTAGTTTATTTAAATTACACCGGAAACTGTCAGACAAAAATTTTCCTAATTCCTTAAGTAACTAACTTCAAATTCGAATTTGTTGACTTGTAAAATTTTCTACAACATTATTTGGTTTTTGGGTCTCAAAGTTGCAATTTAGCATGTTAATGATTTTTTTGCGATGTATAGAAGAAAAAAATTGCTTAACAAACGAAAAGAATTATATATGCCTGATAAGAGTATTAAGTCTAATCAAATGACCTATATTCAATTGTCCTGTGTAGTGTTACATGATCTACATGCAAAATTTCAATAAACTTGGTCAAATGACAAATTTATAATCTACAAAAAATATGCTTACCACTTACATTAAAAAAATTATGCATTTTTTACTAATTTAAATATGATTTTAAACCAAAATCAAATAAATATTTGCGTAATATATACAATTCCACTGACTCCCCTAATATGGCAAAGCCTAAATATAATCTATCTCAACACGCCAATATTAAAATTTTGGCAATAATTAGCACATTGAAAATTAATTTAATATTACAAAAAAAATGGTGATGAATTACTCTTAGACAATGTTTATTAAGCGAAAAAAACAAACCAGCCTGAGAAAACGACAACATGCAATGAAAACCTATTATAAAAAAATTAATAAAGAGGCTTTATTTAAAATAATTTGGCATATTTAATATGAGCTAATATTTTATATACACGAGATAACTATATAAAGTCGTAATCTGTGGGTACAGCACTTTAACTTTCTCTGTTTTTACCAATTTAACTTTTTGGATGGGTTCGAGCGAATCCTTTTTTGGTGAATTGCGCTTATATGAAATATATTCCTAAAATTTTTTCTATTATTTGATTTTGTATTTAAAATGAAGTAAAAATTTTAATTAATAAATTTAACGTTAAAGTCTTGTTTAAGGCAATTACCCGTTGCCGATGATTTATATAAAATCCAATGTTAAGTCAATCCCATGTACTAGAATTGATTGCCGGGCTGATTAATTTTTTGATGCGCAGCGTATTTCACTATGATAAATGTCTTTAAAATATTCCCCCTAAAACTTTAGCATGTTAACAGCAATGGTTATCAACATTTAATTTTGATATAAAAATATTACTCAGGTAGACCACAACGGTCTTTCTAGATACAAGAATGGTTGCGAGATTTAAAAAAAATGAAATATATTTTTGCTAAAATCTTAGTCAAAAATCATTTTCGGTCAAAAAAAAATTAAGTTATTATCTGCTTTAAGGACCCTACCAATGTACCAAATTTCAGCCAAGTGTAAAGTTTAAAGGAAAAAAGTTTATCTATTTGAGGTGTATTTGACCCGACATGCATATATATACCATTGTTAATTTCATTCATATTTTTTTAATTAGTTTATCGATATCGAAAAATGTGTCCGTTTTAGGTGGCATTGATATACCTTAAAAATAATCTGTAGTTTAAGCTGAATTAGATCTGTTACCTGCATTGTGTAACATAACAATAAACTCTCTTTAGTTTAACTCCTTTAAATTGATCATGACCACAGATCGGTTCCCTAAGCAAAATGACACGCCTAAACAAAACTCTCTTCAAATTAAAATAAAAATATAAAGTTCAATTTGATTCCAACCAGAGTGACCTTGTCTGTAAGCCATTCGTGAAAGGGGAAAGTACCCAATGTAAATTATCAGGCATAAAAAATTTTGTTACATCACCAAAATTAGGGCAGGCCATCTAAAATAATCCAAAAAATATTTTAATAATTAGAAAACCATGACAGGTCAGCTTTCTGCTAATCACGATGAATTTAATTATATGCATTTATGTATAAAAAACTGTATAATGTTAACAATTAATAAGAGAATTTTATTAAATGCCGTTGTATAAATTTCTTTTAGTTTGTTTTACATTATAAATTTAGACGAAATGCCTTTGAACTTTACGTAAGCCAAGGTCCACCTCAACATATAGCCGCCAGTTTAATATTTTTGTACCTCTCTTTTTTCGTTTTTTATTGAGTTTTACTCGATTTATCGTATATTTGGGCACTACGCTAAAAGGACGAAGTTTAAATGAAAAATTTTTTTATTTTTTTTTTGTAATTTTTTTCCTATTAAAAATTGTTAATGATTGACGTGCTGCCCAAAAGTGAATTGGTTTAATAAATCAAGAAGAGAGGGGGCGGAGTAAGTTAGGGATTATTTTTTTATATTTAGATGTATAAAAGCAAGGAGATAATATTTTTAGCAAATAAGTATGCCCAAATTTGTCACACCTTTATGCAGAAACCTCAAAAATATAATCAAAATATTAAAATTTAGTAAGGGCTCAAAACATATATAAGGTTTTTTTTCAAATGCCACAGCATGGGTTATATGACCTTAAGTGCTGAGTCAGCAATTTTTTACGAGCCAGCACCCTTTGACATTCAATTAAAACTAGACGTTGAAGCACATCATTGTGCATAAAACATTTGTTATTTATTCTTGCCCGAAAAATTGAAATTAATTTTGTTGCAATCATTGATAAAAAATGTGTGGAATAACTGCTAAAATAGATATCATTACGACCTATTTATATTTACATTTTAACAATGACTTTATGCTTAGAAATTATTAACTAATTTGATAATGGACAAATTAAGTCTTTAATTAAATTGTTAAAGAATTAAATACAAGTTTAGCCAATGGGGCTTTTCCCCCTTATTAATGAAAAGGGCCTTTCCCTTATTTTTTGGAGCTTATAAAAAAATTAAATTATTATGAGCTTTTACTACCTATTTTGGCCTTAAGAAATAAAGCTCATTTTTATCCCCTGGCCCACACTTTTTTCAGCAGTGCTTTAATATAGTATCATTTATTTAATTAACTTTTTATTCATGTGTAATGAAAAATTGCCAGATAAGGTATAATAGTTCAAATATATGGAAAAATTATTCTTATAAGGTTTTTAGGTTTGAAAGCACCCGTGAAAGTGAAATTATAATTGCGATAAAATATATCAGATATAGCCTCACACAGCAAAATAAACTCGGGATTCATGGCGTATATCTAAAGGGTTTTGTTTCATGATCGCGACGTATGTGTGACCATTCACCAGCTTTAAATCATTTGGAAGTATTGTTAAAGATCTACTCAAATTTCCTGTCGCCTGTTTATAATAAATGTTATACAATTCGACAAATTTTTGATAATTATAAGTTAATATATAAGAAAAAACCTATTATTGCCGTTTTTTTAAAATAGCTTTCTCTTTTAACCCAGATCAAAATTGTGTTTAGGTTGGGCCTTACAATATTTTATATAACCCAAATATGGATGATAGATACTTTAAAATTTAATCTCGTTATTTAGATAAAAATTGAAATCATTCGTATTAATTTTATTGGGTGGGCAAAAAAATATCTAAATTATGTATTAAGGCAATGGTTATACAAAGTTAAATAGACAGGTGGAATAAATATTACCTTAATCTTATAGGTTACTTTTATGTTAAATAGAAAGCTTTTTAATTTTTTGTTTAATATACCCCTGAGCTCTTTATATTTTTAACCAAATATGATTGAAGTTTAAAAATTTTGCTTTATAAATTATATAATTGTCCAGGCCGTGACCCGCCCTCAATTTTACCTTAAAAGTAAACTTTAATTTTAAATATTTGTCAAATTACTTTTATACAAAATTGCCTAACGCCCGTAAGAGCCGCTTTAACTGATTTCACGGTAAGCCAGCAATTGGTTTGTAAAAGGGGAAAAAATCAATTTTTTGGTTATTTTCTTAATTTTCATTGTTAAATGTTTGACATAAAACATAATTTGCCAAATGTGCCTAAAGTGAGAGCCTAGGCTAAAAGCCTAACCCCGGCGCGCAAAAAAATCTTATTATCAGTCAAAGTAAATGCAATAAATAAATAATTGGAATTGAGGTTTATCCCTTACCTTTTCTATATATGGGCATTATATTATACTCGTTTTTAAGATTAAAGAAAAAGGAAAAATTTACGGTTGGAGTCGTAGTTGTAAAAATTGGGTTTTCCGATTGGTTTACATCATATATTCGGATAAAGGAATTTTTAAATCCTACGTTAGCCACGGTCCAACTCAATACATAGCCGCCTGATTTGACGTCCTTGCAAAGTTTAATATTTTTGTAACCTTCTAAATTAACTAAAAAAACAAAAAAAAGAATTAATGTATAAGGTAAAGGTCAGAGAGATTTTCCCTTAAATTTAATTTTGGGATTAAATTAGTTTTTATAAACTGTAAATGTATTTTTTTGGCGTGTTTCAATGCTTTTATTATAATTATAGCAGCTAGTGTGAAGATTTATATTGGTACTTCGCACAAATAAGATGTATTTGAGGAGCTCAAAATGATTTGTGCCTCAAATTGCAAAAAAACGGGCTCATGTAATTTGGTATATATTTGTGCACACGATGTTATAAAAATTTAGTAAATTGCTAACTCAGGCAGAACGTGTCTTAATATGTAATGGTTACTTAAAATGTGTCAAAAAATACATTAAACTTTAAATATAATTAATAAACATTGCTAAAATACTTCCGACAAAGATTTCTTAACATAAAATGACAATATTCACCATCATTTATCTACCTTAAAAAAATTTTATTCAGCCAAAACAAATTATTTATTAGCACGTTCAAAATAAACTAGATATTGCACACAAAATACATAAATATGATTTTTTTGTCAACAATTTTTTGGAGCAACTACGGAGATCAATCTTGCCATCTTAGGATTTTCAAATCCGTTTACCGTTTTTTCTAATCAAAATTAGTCAGCTATAAACATTAAAAATTTAAGAAAAAATGCCAAAAAAGCAAAAATAAAGTTTTAAAACAAAAATAAATTAAAACTTTTTTTGCATATTTACAACAGCTAAACCGTTAAATTCAAACTTAATAAAATTAAGAACCGATAATATATTGTGTCTTATTGAGGTTTGGGCTTGTAATATTTTGTATTATCTAAGAGCTGATGTAAGAGCTTTTAAAAAATTTTATTTCTTATCATTTGATATGATAAATATTAAAACAAGGGATTTTCTTCTTTAACAAAAAGGTGTCACTATTATTAGCATCTAAAATAATTAAAAAAAAAAGTTTTTTAACAAATTTTGAAAACAAAATAAAATATTATAATTAAAAAAAAATATATTATATCTAAACCGCAAATATATATTTAATATCTAAATTATTTATTTACCTTTAGTTATCTGTTTATGCGTCTTATCTACAATAATAAAAAACGTTATTTATATAAATTGACTGGCCGAACTTTTTAGGCTCAAAAAGTTTAAAACATGCTGATACCTAAACCCCCCTCCCCCCAGTCCTAAATGCGTGCCGAAGGGCCAGAATTAACAGAAATTACGGGCTAGACATTGGATCTCATACCTTATTTTTTTTTTATATTATTTTTAACAAGAACAAAAATTAAATTCGGACCGAAAAACCAGCTAAAATGCATTTTCGGATGGGCCAAGTCGGGCCTAAGAAAAAAATTGGTTTGAAGGGGCCGGAGGTTAGTCTTTTAAACCTTTAAATTAAATAAAATAGCATTATCTTAAATTATAAGTTTGTTCACAAATGTTTTTGTCTCTTTTTCTGCTTTGTTAATTAATCACGTAATATCATCAGTTAAAATTTAAATCCACCGCGGTTATTTTTAAAATATAATCCGCCTGAAAACTATGTAAGGCTATGGCCTATTTCATAAATAAACATTATACAAAATTAAAAGGTTTGTATAAAAAAAAATATTTGCCAATTTAAAATACGCATCGCTTAATTTTTGAAAATTGTTGTTAAACTAGCCATTCCAACGTTAATCTATTGTTTTAAGTTTTTTTATACAAAAAAATTTAAATCATAGTGCCCACTGCCTATCTTGATTTTGATTAGTAATTGTAATAAAATAAGGAGCTTTAAAAAGCATTATTTCTGGTACTCCGTTCAAACCCATTAAGGCTTTCGACTTTCAGTAATATATAAAAATAATTTTAAACTTCGGAATGTGGTTTTCAAAACTATAGTTTTAGCCATTGGGTCTTCCAATCTCTTGAGTTCTCCCCTTGGATCCCAAGTTGTCGATGGATAAATTGATGTGTTAGATGGGATTATTTTGACTACGGAGATCTTGTTTGGTGCGAAACTGCCAAAGTAAAGTGCTTTGACTTGGCGGTACTGCATTTTAAGAATGTGTTCATATATGTTATTTTATAGCATGTAGTTAGTTACATTAGAAAAATCATAAATTTTTTAATCGAAAATTTTTTTCTCGGAAGTGCAGTGAAATTGCAAGGCAGCAACGTTCCCCCTCGGCTCTATTAGAATTAAATGCGTCTCCGCCAATACCAAATTTATTTCAAGAATTTTACAGCATGCAAGCTTTCCAACCAGGAGAAAAGCAGTAGAACAGAATCTCCTACCTGCACACTGCTCCCCTTGCCCTAAGTCTTCTGGAGGATATGGCATACCCTCAAGGCTTTGCCCAATTAAAAATTAATTTAAAATAAAAATTTCGTTACCAATTTGTAGATTTGTCTAATGGATAAAAATTACCCGTTTTACTAAACCTTATAAAAAAGTTGAGCCATTTAAAAAAAATTAATTTTTAACGGTTTAAATGCTCTATAAATTGTGGTTTGAACTTATTAAATTATCGTTTATTCTAAACTTTGTGCATAAATATCATTCAGGTATTCAGGAAAGAAAAATGTTTGTGAATATGTTTTTGATTGTTTTTCAAGAATAAAATAAAATAATGATAAAAATAATTAAAAAAGTATATTAAATTCACTAAATATTGCGTTTTGTTTAACTAATCGAAAAATAAATTCTGCTATGTTGGTAACTCATCTATCATTATTTGTATTTTTGGCAATGTGAAATTCTTGGATTTTTCAACTGTCTCAACCATTATTCATAGTAGATTACACCATATTGAGAATATGGGCCAATATTTATTTTAAAAAAATTTTTTTTACTTTTATATTTTTATATTTTACGATCGACCCATTTTATGTAAGGTCAAAATCATTATTAAAATTTTTCTTACCCCAGTCCCACCTGTTACAGGTAATATATTATCTTTTTTAAGTGTGCCCCAAGACGCTGAATCCAGGTATTTTGAATCGCCAGGGTTTTCCAACAAATATTTCTCGATTTGAGCTTTATTGTTGTCGTAAGAATCAATAAAGTAGTTAAAATAATTGTAATCCTCGGGGCGGTTTTGGTGCAGAACGAACAGGAGAACTAGATATCCTCTAGGTGTGATATAGGAGAGGTCGAGCGGAAAAGTGATATCGGAATTAATTGTCTGCTTCAATACGAAACATTTGTTACCTAAAAAATAGCGAATTTTTTTAAAGGCTTGTCTTTATTAATCTTTACCCAACTTCTCATGACTTTTTATATATGGGCGCGTTATCATTCGTTTTTTAAAATTAAAAAATTCAACATTTTTTAAATTTGAGTGTTTACATCGAAAATATAATTAACCAACTCTTGTGGCATTTTCAACACTCGGACGGCTCTAATTTCATATTTGTAGACATCTTGATAAATTTACATAATCTATATAAACATAGCTGGTAATCATTTCAACAAAACTCTTTATAAAGTTTTAAAATCCTTAAATTTTTTTTTAACATTGGACAAATTTGTATTTAAAAATTAAAAATTTTTAGATTTTTTTTTTAAATGCGAAGGAAGTCTAAAGCCGAGTCTATAAAGCCCTAGTGGATCAGTGTATTATAATTAATTTTGGGTCAGATTTATAGGGCTGAAAAGTTTATATCTATCACATCTATTGTCAAATATCATAGTTTAGAAATTTGTGGCAATATTTTGTTTCCCGGCGCAGATAAAATCTTTCGATCGTTGACAATTCTCGCCAGCCTAAAAATTCAGCACTAGATGCAGGGAAAAGGGGCGTACACAAAAACTTTTGCTGTGTTTAGAAAGGGCAAAACCGGTGCCAAGCTACTCTTGATAAATAAATTTAACAGGGATATTTACATTTTTTTAAACTATTTTCGGATATACCTGGGATCTGGGCGTTTCCATATGCAAAACTAAGCAACAAGACAATGTTGATATATATTAACATAACTACAAAGTTTTCTGATTTTTTCTAAAAGTTGTGCGGCGAAAATTTTTTTTTGATAAATTATTAGAAATCTTTAATGGTTTTATAGCCAGTAAATTTGTTTATTTAACCAAATATCACGTATTCTTTTTGGATATGAGCCAATTTTTTAACGAAACAATCCAAGAAAATGAAAATACTCTAAGAAAATAAATATTGTGTCATTTGGTACAAAGGGTAAATAGCTTTCTTAGGCATTGGGTTTTGTCAAAATGCACTTAAAAATGTTGACGTGCGCCAAAAGCTTAAATAAATATACTTGACTTTAAATGGGTCATATTCGTGATTTTAAGTGTTGCTTTTTTTTTTAACTCAATGTTATAACAAATGAAAAGAAACATTTAATTTGTTTGGTTTAGTAAAATAACAGTTAAATTATGTCTTAAGGTCACCTCAATAAATATACACGTCAAGCCTTGTTTTAAACAATATCCTTTATCAACTTTGTTAATTTCGAATTAAAATCATTAACCAAAGAGTAACATTCTAGAACAAAAAGAGTCTTTTTTTAAAGAACCTTTGTTCCATTTAGGTCCGTTAAATAGGTCTGAACGAAAATATTGTGCAAACCTGTCTCGATCAAAAAAAATTTCCGGTTTGATCTAGTACAATCCGGCGCGTTCAGAGTTTTATCATTTTTTCAACATATTTTGTAATTTGGATATTCCCTAAAAATTTATTGCTCTTTATTAAAATTCAAGCCTTTATGTAAAAATGCGCTTATAGTCAAGAGCAAAAAAATTAAATTATTTTTTTGTAAAACTTGATGAACTATGAACGCGCCCGAAATGAGGGCATAGATTTTTAGATTAAGCTCAATTCAGGAGGTTTTTCACATCATATATGTTTTTGTGATTTTAGATTATATTTTAAATAGGGTATAAATTTAAACAAAGTGAATTTATGAATTATTTTCTAAGCATAGTTAAATAACACTGGACAACAAAAAAAACTTTTGAGAGATTTGTAGACAATTTTTTTACGATAACAATCCCAGATTTAGTTTTTTCCCAATGCCTCCAATTTTTTTTAATCCGCGTCCAAATTCATTCGTTAACTATTAATTTTCCAAAAAATCTATTAGCAAATTCAGATTCCTTATAAAAACACACCTAAAAAAGGTTATAGCTTAAAATAATTACCATTTTACTTTCAAGTTATTTAAGATCCAAAAACGGATTTTATGACGAAAACCACTAATTTTATAGAAATAAATATAAAATATTATAAAAAAATTTAAACGCCTTACGTTTATAATGTATGCTTCCGTAATCTAAATGTATTTTCAAACTTTTGTTACTTCCTATAAATTTATGATATATAAGCCCAAAATACGCCAAAAATCGAATCTCAACTTGGACACCGAATAATTAAAAATTTGAGGCATTGGCTACAACTCTGATTCTATATTCGTAATTAGCACCAAAAACTTGACCAAAAACTATAGTTGCCATAAATGATGCACTTCCAAATTTTTTTGTTCAGTGTACTTTAGAAAAATTCTCTATTTGTTTCCCAATAAGTCAAAATAATTGATAATTCTATTTTGCGTGAAGATTTTATGATGTGCTTAATTCATTGACGACCTTGAGGTGGGCAATGTTCTTTTCTGCACTAGCAGTTTAGAGATTAGTTAGTAATTTGACGGGTGACCTGCACATTATACCAAACGCCGTCATTTTATTTTTTGATTGTCTTTATTGAATTAAATATACCCATTATCAAAAATCCACAAACCCTGTGATGAAGCGCCCTGCTTTATCTTCCCTTCTACTGCAGTTTGACTGACTTTTGTGGAAAAATAGGTTTTTAAAAAGAGGACATTTTTATATTCACAAAAAAATTATGCTTTTCAATCTTTTTATCATAAAGTTTATGTTTTAATTTACACGAAGCTTTGTACCTCACGTGAATGAATTGATACGTGGTAAGCTTTGGTGTTGCATTGGATGTTTTAATATTCATATGCTGTAAATTGTAATTTATTCCTAGAGCGCATGAACTTAAGTGTTATAAAGTTAAACGCTGAGCTTGGTTAGTTGTTAGATGGATGGCCGCCAAAGAATTCCAAAGCCGTCCAATTTTCTGAGAACCTATCCCTAAAAGCCGTGAGCGGAGCGTGTTAAATCTCATTAACTCTGCAAGGCCTGTTGTAGAGTTAAAAAGGGCAAAGCCTTAACGGGTATGCCGTCCCCTAATGGGGAAAAAGGTTTGGAGCAAACTCCTATTCTACAGGTTTTTTTTGTATAAATCTTATACCTAAATTAATGCAATGTCTAAGTCTTGTTTGATTTGAAAATTGAACATTAAAAAGGCACTGGACTTAAAAGGAAAAATATACTAATAACAAATATAATAAACAACACAATGTTTATTATCATAGATTTTATTGTTCTATCTTATTTTCCCCCTATGATGCCTTTTATTGCTTTCTAACATTTATTTGTGTATATGTATTAAATATGTTATAAAAACAATTAATTTTATTTTGGTAATTTATATTTAATTAATTTAAAATATGCCTCGGATTTTAATAAACTTAACGAGTTTTGCCGGTGATTTGTTAATAAACTTAACGACTTTTGATTGATGAAAAATATTTTTTTCAATTTTGCGCAGGCACGATTCTAGACCCCTTTGGGGGGCATTCTTCCTCCCCCCCCCAAGATTTTGATTGCCCCCACCTTCCCAAAAAATTGAATTTGCCTCCCCCCCACCCCAAAAAATACGTATAAATTGTATTTTTTCTTTCACATAATATATAATTAAATTTGCTTCGCCAAAAATATCTAAAAAAGTTATTTAAAAATATTTACTTTTTTAAAAAGTGTTTTCATTCATCAACACTTCTCATCCGCTAGAGAGATCAAACTAAAACAGAAATTATTACTGTTGTTTTTAGATATATAGAAAAATTTGATTTTATAGAAATCTTTATATTTGTGAAAGCAATTCATAAATCTGATGCCAAAGAAATTTTCTCACTTGTCAACAATCTTTTGTTAGAATATAATCTAGAACCAAAGAACCTGATCGCACAATGCTACGATGGGGCGAACGTAGTGCCCGGGGATAAAGGTGGTGTTCAAGTGTTTCAAAGCAAAATATCTGAAAGCATGTCCCATTAACTGCTTTAACCACCGATTGCATCTTGTTGTAAAAGATTGTCTTGAAATTTTAAGTGAAGGGAAAGATTTTTTTGATATTTTTTCTTCCCTTCAAAATTTTTCAACATGATGCGATCTAAAAAGTTAGTGAATGCAAGACCATACCCCGGCTGTTGCCCCATCGGTGGTGTGGTCACTACGACGCCATTGTTTTTTTTTTAAAATACATAAAAATATTTAATACTTATGAAAATAAAAATAAAATAATTTTTATATCTTCAAGTCCCAACGCCGAAACGTTGGGTTTTTTTGACGTTGAAAAATTATTTTATTTATTAAAATTAATTAATGATCAATTTTAATGCAAAACGATTTACGTTTCTAAAACTTTTGATTTAATAAACCATTGTTTGTTAGAAATTAAACAATTAAGAAATACAAATACATATGGTCAATTTCACCTCAATCCAACAAGTCCGGGAAGGGTATTCCTTTTGATTTGGCTAAAATTTTGCGTGGAGGTAGTATCTAGTGGTATCTCATAATCTGGAAATTTTTTTTGACCGAAAAAGATTTTTGACGGCGATAGGGGCAAAAGAAAAAAAAATTTCAAGGTGAATTTTCACATTTGATGCAACTTTGGGAGGTTATAAGTGTATTATAGCTAGAGACTTAATTTTTTTTTATTTTGAAGAAGACAATATGGGCTATCTTGCATTTGTTTATTATTTTAAAAAATTTATTTTAAAGTTATACAATTTTATGAAGAATATTTAGTTTAAAATAACTAAAAAAGCATTTTTTTAAATTCTTGAAAAATTGCTAAAATATACTCCTTAATATTCTTTATAAATATTCGAACTCAAAAGTCTGGGACCGACATGACTCTTTTTAAAAAATTCAAAAAAATATTTTTTTTTTATTTTCAGACAAAAATTTGCTCCCTGCACTATATTAATTTAAAATTGCCAAATTTGATTATATATAAGAAGTTAGACATAGGGGCCATTATGTTAGACTACAACAGTTTTATTTATTTGATTCATACTATTGTCAATTTTGGAAAGAAAAAAAGAACTTCAGATTATAAAAATTGGTAATTTTTAGTATTTTACTCCTATCTTCAAAGCCGACTTTCTGGGTCACTACCAAACCAATTTGAAAATTTAAAATTGCATTTTATACATAAAACATCGCTATATAACATAAATTTCCCCCAACATTTTACAACGTACCCATAGCTTTTTATGAAATAAAAACAAAAGTTTGCCAAGTTTTTGAAATTTTAATGTGTAAAAAATAAAAACTTAAAAATTTGTATGCTTATATTTGTTAACTTTTACTAGTCCTTTTTAGTTTGAAACAATATTAGAAATTGTACATAATATTTAATATTTATCCTCGGCAATCAATAAAATTTGTTAAATTTATTGTATAAAAAAAAATTGGGAGGATTTTAGAAAAAATAATAAGGAAAGTTAAATTTATTTTTTTTCCTTTATTTAATAGTTTTTAATTAAAACAGCCTCAACAACGTTAAATCTGATAAAAAAAGTAAAATAGAATATATTTGGCCTATTTAGAATATTAAGATTCAACAGATATTCTTTTTTTTTTTGATTATAAACAAACTTAAAATAAACGTAAAAAGTCAATTATTTTATGAAACATAGTGATATGGTATTTTGATATTAAAAATACATAAAGAAGTCAGTTTTAGGGAACAACTTTAAATGATTATAACGGGCAGGATTAGCTTCAATGACTATATATTAGACCCAGTTTAATATAAATAAAATATAGACATTCTGTCTTTTTTACTAATTTTTACAAATGCCAAATATGTTTTTGAAAGGTAGTACAATGCATACAATGTATATCTCACCGACCTTAATAAAGTTTAAAAACCAACAATTTTAGTTTCAATTACATCTTAAGAGATCTATTAAAGAAAGAGAAAATATCACTGTTACTTGATTCTATGGGCATGTGGATTTGGGCATTGACCTAAAGTTTTTTATAACTAAATGCGTTCCTAACGACTTTTAACACATATGTTTAAATAAATATAACAAATTACAAATTTAATTAAAATAATGGAATGATTTCATAATCTCTTTTTTTGTAATTTACCTATCTCGTTCTATTAAGATTTTCAATGCATAACATATATACTATTTTTTTTAACACTTAAACAGGCAAATTATGACTTATTATATAGGTTCTAGATATTATTAGTTAATTATGCAAAAATAATAAAAAAATAAGCTTGCACAGATGAATACAATCTGCGTTAGTTTTTTGACACCTGAAAATTTGCTGTTTTTTGGCAAATTTAGGTATTTTTATTGTAGAAGCGTCAAAATAGAATGAAAAAAGCTGGGGCTATTATATGTTATTAAGCAATATTTTATCTATAAAATGAATGTTAAATGTTAAAAAAAGGTTGGCTGGTTAACCAGAAAGTCGATTTTGAAAACAGGCAAAATTTTCACTTTTTTCGGTTTTAAGCTTCACTTATCAAACTATTATGGTCTAACATAATTGCCCATATGTTCTGCTTTTTGAATACTGTCAAATTTGGCACATTGGCATATTCTAATATAGTGCAAAGGGCATAAATATGTCCCAAAATTAGGGCAAAAAATGGAATTTTTTAAATTATTTAAATAGTCATGCCGGTCCCAAACTTTTGAAATCATATATTTATTAACATTATTAAGGGCCATATTATATAAATTTTTCAGAAAATTTAAAGATACGTTTTTTGAGCTATTTGTGTCTAAACTTGACTTTGATTTTTTGGTAACTTAAAATAAAATTTTTATTATTTTTTGCGTCTAAGGTAGGTAGCCCTTATTACGATCTTCAAAAATAAAAAAAAATATGACTCTAGCTACAATACTTTTGATGATACGTGCGCGCAAAGTTGCCTCAAATTTTTTTTTTGCAAAAAAATGAAAAATATTTTTGCTCATATCTCGGTAAAAAATCACTTTCGGTCAAAAAAAATTTAGGTTTTTATCAGCACCCAAGGACCCTACCAGTGTGCCAATTTTCAGCCAAAACTGAGACTTAAAGGGAAAAAGTTTGTCGATTTGAGTGAATTGACCATATACAGATTTATGTAAAAACTGTTTGATATATAATACTTTTTTAAATGACAATAATTTATCAATGGATAAAAAAAAACTAAACCTAAAGATTTTCTGATTTTTATTTATCTACTCATGAGTTTGAGAATAATTTAAATATTAATGATGAATTAAAAAGTATTTATTTTAATATTATTGATTTATTTATTGATTTTTTGATAATAGATTTTTTCCCGATAAATTTATTTAGAACCTTTAGATTCCCTTTATAAATTTGATTATCCTGTTTTTAGATATAAATAAATTAGAGCCTCATAAAAATAAGTAATATTGATAAAAATTCATTAACTAAAGAAATTGACGTAGCCAAAAAATTTTAATTAAGAAAACTTAATAATTACAAAGAATGTTTTTTTAAGATTATGTTAAATTTTTATATGATTGCAAAGATGCCTTTCCCAATCTGTTTAACATTTTTTCTATAAGTTTGTTATTTGGCTCTTCAACGTCGAGTTGTTAGGCCACATTTTCTTATTTAATAAGGATAATAACTTCTGGTAGCCTGGCAAGTAGTGACCAGGTGATTTGGTTCTTTTAGGAACTGGTGCGTTGAATTTAGATGAATTTTATATTTTAATCAAAACAACCTCTAGCATAAAATTGTTAGATAAATACAATAAACTGTTCATAATCAGTTAATTATTACTTACTATTTTAAGACATGGTTGCAAATTTTTTTTATGCGCAACGTTTATATTCATATTTTAATTAATTTTTATTTAATATTAATTACTAGTTATATATAACTAGTGTTTTTTAATATATATTCTTCCAAATTAGCATACTTATAAAATTTGTTTTTATAATAATCAATCTTATTTTACTATTTCTAAAATCCAAAGTGAAGTTATTGTAAACTTTACTTTAGTCATTCAAATAAATTTTTAATCAGGCGAAACAAAAATAAAAACAAAATAAAATATTTAATCATACCTGTGTTTAAAGTTTTCAATTTGTTTCACGTTCAAACCAAACATCTTGGCTTTATTTATATTTTTAAAAGGTATTTTATAAAAATGTAAAATTACACAGGTCAACAAATATCAATGTCAGAAGCGTGAATTTTATGAAAACATAAAAGAATGCATCCCCATGATGACCTTATTTCATATATATTATTCGTTATTAATTTCTTCCGTCTTTGGCTCCTTAGATCCGTCTATAACGAAAAATGAACTTTTTTGACCAAATTCACAGATCTAAATATACCCTAAAAAGAAAAATTTAAAATTCTTTATTGCATATGACCCTTGTAACCTATATTTTTGATCCCAAATAATAAAAAATAAATTTTATTAATATATCAAGCTCTTACATCGGCAGTTATATACTACTAATTATTTCGCTTCCAAACTTAAATACGACACAATATATTATCGAGTTTTAATTAAAATGTTATTTGAATTTTGAATTTAACAGTTTAACTATTGTAAAAATGCAAATATAAAATTTTAATTTATTTTTGTTTTTTTTTTTTTGATTTTTTGACCTTTTTTCCTAAAATTTTTAATGTTTATAACTGACTAACTAAGTTTGATTAGGAAAAACGGTAAACGGATTTGATCCTAAGATGGCAGGTTTGATCTCTGTAGTTAACTCATAACTATCAAAAAATAGTTGACCTGTGTTATGTGATGTATAGAAAATTTTTTATTATTTAGATATAAGCGCGCGCAGATAACTGTTATGTTAAAAAAAGGGTTAAAATCAGATATATGAAAAAATTTATTTTTTTTATTTTGTAATCATTTAAATACAAATGATGATTAATGGGATGATATTTCCGATATAGCCTCACACAGAAAAATAAACTCGGGATTCGTGGCGTATATCTAAATCGTTTTGTTTCATAATTGCAATGTAGGTATGACCAGTCAACAAAGTTAATTCATTTGAGCGTATGTTCAAAGATGATCTAGTCAAATTTCCGGGGACCTAAAAATGAGATTTATAACAATTTTTATTTGTTATAACAAAAAAGTGAGATTTATCCTATCAATGATTAATAACTGCCCCTTCGCCATAATCTACTAGGATTGTTTTAAATTTAATAAATATGGTAACGTTTAGCTTCAATGGAGCGTCTCTTCAACCTTAACAACATTTAACTGGTTTTTCGCTGTGTGATATGGTATTAAAATTTTAAATAAACTTTATAATAAAGGAATTGATTGTAGTTTACTTTTGTCGGCTTAGATAAATCAGTGGTAAACCTTCCACTTACGCGCTGGAGGTTGCGATTTCGACTCCGTGCCTAAAAGGCTTTTTTTTCGAAAAACTAGTAAACAAGTGCAACCACTTTGAAGCTTCTGAGTGACCTGTTAAGGCAGTAGGCCTTAAATGATATGCCTAAAGTGAGAGCCTTGTCTAAAAACCTAGGTCGCCGTGCGATTAAATCTTATTATTCAACCCGTCGGCAATATTAATTGCTTTGCTCGGGTTAAGAATCAAAGCCTTAACGGGTGTGGCGCCCCTAAATGTTTTAATTATAATCAAATTATAGACATCCGTGACCAGGGCCAGTTTAATATGGCCTTATTTGTTGACGAGATCTTAAATGGGACAATTCTTTAAAAATTTTAGTTTAAAAGAATTCAATCACCGCTTGACTCTTATGGACAAAAGAACGGGTACTGTCTGTAATAAAGATTAAAAAAGAAAAAAAAATTTTTGAGTTTTTTGCATATCAGAACGTTAGTCATTGAAAATATTCTATTTGATTAAATTAAGGCTGGCCAATTAAAAATCACATAAATATTCCTTAAAAAATGAGGGGGCGGGGGACCAGGTCAGCCTTTTTTTGAGTACATTATTTATGTATATAATGCACATAGTTATAACTAGCTCTATAAATAGAAAATTTTACATTTATTGAAACTGTTTTTGTATAAATTGGTTTCTCGGTTTGGTTTTCATAAATTTGGACAAAAACGCTTTTGAATCCTCGGTTAGCCACGCTCCAACTTAACATATGGCCGCCTGATTTGGCGTCCTTGCAAAGTTTGATGTTTCTGTAGCCCTCTAAATTAACTAAAAAAAATTCAAATTTTTTTTTAAATTTGAGCAGACACATAAAAAGTATTTATAATTTTAAAAATTGTCATAGCATGACTAGCCTAACTCTAAAATATTTAATTTGAGATAATTTGGTCAAATCTATAATTAAAAAAAGTTTAGGTTTACTTTTGAGTGTGTTTATTTGAAAAAGTTTACACTTCTAGTGCAGTAAAATTTTTTTGAGTTCTTTTTTACGATCAACGCATTATGAGCTTTTTGAAAATATCGGCTAAAAGACAATTTTTTAAGAGACGCATTTAGAGTTCATATTTTTTAGAAAAATTTTTAAAATATACTACACATTAAAGTTTTTTAATTTTTAAAATTTTTTTTAGAAAATGTATTTTGAATGTTTATAAATGAAATTGGCGAATTTTTAAAAATATATTTAATGAGAAAAAATATTAAAATTACGAATGAATTTAACCCATCCGAAATTTAATATAAACATTTTTCCGAACAGTTGAAAAATACATAAAAACACCGCAAAACTGACACCGAATTCAAAATAAAATGTTTTTATTTAAAATTTCTTATTAAATATATTTCTTTACCTTTTGTTAGTTGTTCACGCGTATCATCTAGAATGGTTAATATAATATGATAGTATTATTATATAATTGACATTCCTGATTTTTTAAGCCATGTTCATAGTTACAACTTTTGATCCAATCTCCGGCTAAAGAGCTGGTCAAGCCCTATAAAGGTAACAATTTAATATAAGATGTGTGGAGCTGGTTAAAAAATTGCCAGCTAAATTTTAAATATACACTAGATTTCGGTGAGTATATCTTTCTACCTAAACAAAACGGTGCCGCACGAACAAGAATACATTATCAGGTAGGCTTAAAAAGCTTGGTAGCAGGTAAGCACTTGAAAATACCTTTGCCTCGTTATGCCCTACATTCCTCAAGTATAATAGCATACCCGTCAAAGCGTGATCCCTTTGAGTCCTGTTAGTCACTAAGTTTAATCATAATTATTTCATATGTGTAAAATTCATTTATTTAATGTCACGTCAAAAACTTTTATTCTCCATGTCTGTTCTTATTTTCCCCCAAAAATGAGGATAAAAACACATGATGGTCAAAATTTTTGCGCGATAAAATTTTTTGTGGTCTTTGATAAGATATGAGCAAGTTACAAAAATTAAAGTAGGTATTAATTTTTTTATTTTATTAGGGCGCGTTCTTAATTTTTTATTTATTTTTTTTTTTAATTTTTTTCAGACGAATTATTTTAAATGCTAATAATAAAGATCGACTTTTTGTTATGCGTATACTGTTAAAAAATAAAAATTTTAAAATTCGAAAACTGAAAGAAGTCTAAACGCGCTCTTACATATTACACAGGTCAACAAGAGAGTTATTAGATAACTACATAGATCAAACCTGCCATCTTAGGGATTTTCAAATTCGTTTACATTTTTTTCTAATCAAACTTAGTTAGTCAGCTATAATTGAAAGTTTTAAAAAAAAAGTCAAAAAAAAATATTTAAAAACTAAAATAAATTGAAAATTGCATAATCAACAGCTTAACTGTTTAATTCAAACTTCAAATAATATTTTTATTAAAAACCGATATTTGTATTTAAGTTTGGATTCGAAATATTTATTATTATTTAAATGCTGATGTAAGAACTTGATATATTAATATATAGAGTTTTCAATATTTGTGATTAAAAATGTGAGTTATTAGAGATTTTTATATGAAAAAAAGTTTCTCAAATTTTTTAAGGTACTAGATCAATTTGGTCAAAAAAGGCCATTTTTTGTTATAGACGGATTTAAGAAATCGATTGCGGAAGAAACTACAATTTAAATATTTATGAGATAAGGCTATCGCATTTCTTTTATTTTTATAAATTTATTTTTTGTGACATTGATATATGTTGACCTGTGTTAAGATGCTAATAGACTATTATAGTCCGAGAAAATGATAATCGTACAAAATAGTTTGATTAAATATATATAACGAATAACAAAAAAAGAAGACTTTATTTTGAAAAATGCATAGTTAATTTAAATATTTAAAAAAAAATTTAATATTCAAAAAAATATTTTGATTTTTCCTTAACTTATACTAATAAAACTTTCGGCTAAGTGTGGCAATCAGTGGAATTAATTAAAATCTATAGCGGTATACAAAATAACCCTTAATATTATATTAACTGTGATGGCATATGCTTGACAACTAACACCCTTAGAAGTCAAATTAGTTTTCAAGTATATACAAAAAAAATTTTAAATACTCGAATTTGTGGTTTTCAGAATTATAGTTTTAGCCAATGGGTGCTCCATTCTCCTGAGCTCTCCTTTTAATTGCACACTTGTCAATGGATCCAAAAGCGCTGCGTTTGATGGAATTATTTTAACTACGTAAATCGTATTTGGTCCGAAACGTCCAAGAAAAAGTTCATAAACATGGCGTTTTTTTAGTGTTTAACTAAAATAATTCTCGCTGATTCAACATATTAAAAAAACTTACAAACAAAAAATGAATAAAGAATCAATTTAGCTTATTGTCATACATACCTTTTTATAGAGCGCGAATTCTCATTTATATTTTTAAAAAATTTAATTTATATCTTTAAAATTTAATAAATTGTATTTTTTTTTGTTTATAAGTTAATATACTTGTATTTAAGATTGACAACTTTTTGTTAATTTGCGTTTGTCGATAGAACAAATTTTAAAATTTTTTGACAAATTTAATGAACCTTAAAGAGGAAATAAACTAATTTGTGTTAACCCACGTAGAAATTTTTTTGAATATTGTGTATTGAAACAAATTTTAATTAAGTTTTGAAACTTCCAGCGACAATAATCTGCTCATTAAATTCTCTCACCTTCGTGCCATTGGCCGTTATCGGAATCAAATTACCAGTTAGTAGGTTGCCCCAGCCCGATGTGAGCATCAGGTCATTAGAACTCTCAGGGTTATCCAGCAAATACTTCTCGACTTGAACTTTGTTGCTGCGGTAAGTGTCGACGAAAAAGTTGACGTATTTGTAATTGCCGGGGCTCTTTGGTCCGTGCATACGGAAGGCGAGAATACAGTTTCCCTCGGGTCTGAAATAAGAGAGTTCGAGCGGGTAACTGATACTGGAAGATTTTAGCGACGCTTTTTTTGACACGAAACATTTACCACCTAACAATGCACACACTTCTTAAAGCAATTTTTTATATACTAAAGCACTAATTTTCGAATAAAAATAATTAAAAGCAATCATTGTGTAAACGTGCATTCCAGTCTCTAAAGTCCTTCCAGGCCGAACTTAATTGGGACTACTTGGGCTAAAGTATTTCGAATAATTTTGAGCTGGGAATTCGTATATTTTCTTTTTTAGTTCAGAGGGCTCTTACCAATTGCACATTAGGCAGAAAAACCTTTGAGACTTTACAACCATTGTTTTATTGAAAGATAAAATTTACCTTGGGTTTGGGCGTTTCCATATGCTACGCTAAGCAAAAGCACTATCTTGATAAACATAATCATGGTTTTTTTTGGTTATCTTTTTGTTTTAATAAAAATCAAGTTTTTGCTTTTTTCGATTTATTGGTAAATTAATTGATTGATCAAATATCCAAGTACAGTTTATAAGAAAATGTAATGAGTGTGCGACAAGAAATAAAAATGATATTATGATCCAGTAAAATGTAATGTGTGGGAAATTAAAATAACATTTGTTAAAAGAGATATTATGATCTGTGAAGATTAATTTAGGGTTTTTATATTGGCAAAGTCGTAAAATCAATTTAGTTATTAAATTGTGAAAAGGTTAGCTAAAATGAACAAGCAATAAAGAGCTCATTAATCAAAATCTTTTTCTCTTATTAGCTTGGTTTGATTTATTACTATGTCAAAGATTTATTACAATACATTACTAAGACACCTTACCCTATACGAAAAGTATAGCGTAAGCTATCTGTTTCAATTATAGAAAATTAGTGTGATTTTGTGCAGTCGATTAAGTCTGTTCGTGATTGTTCCTATCGTAGCCATAATCAGGTATTCCCATAGTCTTGAGGTCTAGTTTTGTGGTTACCGTTTGATTGTGCATCGATTAATAACTATCCATACGTGAGCATTGCAAGTTTTGTTTTAAGGTTTGAAATTTTTACATTAACATTAACTTTTAATTATCAAGAACTTTCCGATTCTAATCATACAAAGGTGGTTTTTGCTTTGCTTTCAGTTAAAACTTTATAAATATTTTTATAATTTATGCTTCCAACGTAACCCTAGTTTTAAAATATATGCGGCTAATTTTAATTATAATTATTTAATATGCCGACTTAATTCTTCCGTCATAGCGGGTATATCACCGTCAAGCGGGAAATAAAAACTTTGGGCATAGTATAACGTTGGTTTAAATAAGCAACCTATAAAAGGAAAAATATCGTACTAAACACTCTGGACTGTCCACCTGCCAACTTCGGACAAAATGTCACGGTTCTTTATGCTTGATAATTAAGAAAAATTGAAAAATAAAGTTTTATGTTTAAACTACGTACAATTGGCGTTATTCACATTTTTAATCCGTAAGAAATCTATCTTATTATATATGCATTTATGTTCCCTGTCCACTGCTAAAAATTATTTTAACCTTATAAGGCATTAATATTGCAGTATTTGGATTGGGGTAATCTTTCTTATTATCATGCCATTACTTAAATAATTCTTTTGAATTTTTATATTGTACGTGAACCTTTTAAAATTTAAATTGTAAAACTTAAGTTTTAATATTATTTCCAAAAATCTTAGCGTCTGACGCAACGCTTTAATAGCATGGCGAGCGTCATTGGCTGAAAAAAAATTGGAAACTTGCCAAACATAATTGTTTGCCGAATTTAATTATTGAACAACTATTGCGAAAAATTGTCCATGTGGGTTGTATATCTTTATTAATAGTTTATACCATCACGAATATGTTCGAAAATATCCGAAAAATATAATGGAAACTGAATAGTTATACTAACTGTAAACTTTTGCTAAAACTGACATTCTTTTACAGAGATTGTAAAGTAGTGTTGAAATTTTTGTACTCTAGGATACCTGTGGTAATAACCTTAAGTACCGAGTATTGAGAAAAGTTCTGCTTTATTTTTAGAGTATCTCATTTTCATCAACGCTTCGGTCTTTTGAGGTAACGGTCTGATGCCTTGTGCACTAATATTATGTCCTAAATAAATTTTTCCCGAAAGAAATGAGCACTTGTTTTGACCTAATCTCATCCCATTTTCCTTGATGCAACCCAATGCGATATAAAGTCTTGCATTGTGTTCCTGCATCATCTGGCCAATGATAATTATGTCGTCTAGATAGGCAAAAACATCTTCTAGGACTAAAAATATTAGCGACATTGCCCTATGAAATATTTGAGCCAATTTTGGAAGGCCATAGGGTAAACGTAAAATATTGAACTAAACCTATGTATGTATTTATGGTCAAAACATTGACACTTTCTTCCGTTAATGCTAATAATAGATAGGCTTGCGAAAAATAAAGTTTGCTACAAATTTAGCACCTGAAAAAAAAACATGATATTATTTCATCAAAATTAACGGTAGTTACTTTTTCTAAAAATTTATTTACTTTTTACCGCGCCAATGCATATTTTTTTTACTTTGCATGAGTACTATAAGAGGAGCACAACTATATATTCGACTGATTTAAGTATGCTTTAAAAATGACATTGAAAAATAACGTAAGAAAAGCAACGACTCTATAAACTTAAATATGTTTAAAATATAAATTTTGTACTAAATATGTTAAAAATAAAAATTAAAAATGTTACCTGTAATGAATAATAATTTTTTAACCGTAATCACCAGTCCAATATCTCCTTAAAAATTCCAATATCTTAATATCCAACACGCTAGTCCTCATATAATTGTTCAATGGGTGCGAACACCAAATTGTTTAAGTAAAAATTACAAGTTTTTGGTTTTATCGATTTATTGGTAAATTAAATGAATTGATCAAATATTCCAGTACAGTTTATAAGAAAATGTAATGAGTGTGCGACAAGAAATAAAAATGATATTATGATCCAGTAAAATGTAATGTGTGGGAAATTAAAATAACATTTGTTAAAAGAGATATTATGATCTGTGAAGATTAATTTAGGGTTTTTATATTGGCAAAGTCGTAAAATCAATTTAGTTATTAAATTGTGAAAAGGTTAGCTAAAATGAACAAGCAATAAAGAGCTCATTAATCAAAATCTTTTTCTCTTATTAGCTTGGTTTGATTTATTACTATGTCAAAGATTTATTACAATACATTACTAAGACACTTTTCTAACAATATCAGGCCAAATTTTAATTTATATAAATATTAGAAATTTTCCGAGGGTTATATAGCCCTAATTTGTCTCACGTATCACGTGTTTTTTTGGACTTGCGCCAATTTTTTTATCAATATATATTTTAATCGAGTGATTATACTTGTTTATGAAAATAAATGGATATTATCGTCATTTTGGTATATAGGATTTTATAAACTATATGCTGTGAATTTATAACACTTAATATTTGTGAAGCGTGCTAAATGCCTAAATAAACATACTTGTCTCTAAGGGGTCGAAATTTAGTTGAATTTTATTGATTAAATTTACTGGTCAAGTGCCGTTATTAACTCATTTTTAAAACAAAGGTTGTAATTGAATTTGTTTGGTTTAGTAAATCAACAATTTAATGTTTCTACGGGCTACAAGAGTTTAATATATGAAGGATAAATATTTTTTTATTAAATAATAATAATAAACGTCATTCAATTGGGAATTATATTGGGACATATTTCGTCACCACTCTACTTTTCATTTTTTGGCACGTATAATTTCTATTTTTGGAAATTAGATTTAAAAACTTAATAAATTTCCTTCTTCTGTTTTTTCACGATTGAAACTAATAATAAAATATTATCGTTTGAGGAATATATAAACTGAGCAAAAAATACAAATTTTTTTATTAGCACGTTCATAGTTCATTCTTTTTTTTCAAAATTTTTTTAAAATTTGAAAATTTAAAATTTGAGTTTTTACATGAAATATTAATGTTTTTGTAATATTTTACATTTGGAGCAGTTGCTTATGTATGTTTAGAATCTAAATAAATCTATATCTAAATCTATATAAACATAGCTTATAACACAGGTCGACAAATATCAATGTCAGAAAAAAAAAGTATTTGAAAATATGAATCAATACATCCCTCTAATGACCTTATCACATATAATTTACGTTTTTCGTAGTTTTGTCAGCTCCTTGACCTTTTTTGACCAAATTGACAAATTTTTGACCTCTAGATACCCTAAAAAAAAATTTTAAGAACCCTTTTTCGTAAAAATCTCTTTTAACTCATCTCAAATAATGACAAAAAAAATTTAAATATATCATCTTATATCAACATTTAGATTATAAATTAAATCGCACCCCAACCTAGATTTAACCTTAATTACACCAGCCAAAATTTGGACGACCTTAAGCATCATTTATGGCAACTACCGTTTTTGGTCAATTAGGTGCTGAGAATGTAAATCATTTTAACCTCCGAGTTTTGTCGATGTAAAAAATGAGATTATCTAATTTTTATGGTTGGTCTTCTATAAAACCTATGTTAAACAAAGTCTAAAATATATTATTAAGGAGGCATTCATTATTAAAGTAAGTTGAATTGTTTTATAAATTATTTAATTTTATTTTTTTATGTAAAATGTGGTTGTTGTCATAAAATCCGTTTTTCTATTTTAAATAGAAATTGCTAATTGTTTTTAGATAACTTTTTTTAGATATTAATATAAAGGAATCTGTATGCAAAAAGTTGAAATTTGTAAATTTTTTTACACTTTAAACGCAGTATAAAAAATTTGAGGCATTGGGACAAAAACTAAACCATTGCAATAAAAGTTTATGTTTTATTCTGTTGCCCAATGTTAGCAATATTACCAACAAATTTTTGAGAGTTATGAGCTAAACAGAGATCAAACTTGCCATCTTAAGGATCTCCAAATTCTTTTACCGTTTTTTCCTAATCAAACTTAGTTAGTCAAGTATAAACATTAAAAATTTTAGAAAAAAAGGAAAACAAAAAAGATTCAAAAACAAAAATAAATTGATTTATTTTTGTATATTTACAATAGCTAAACTGTTAAATTTAAAATTCAAATAATATTAAAAACCGATAATATATCGTGTCGTATTTATGTTTGAACGCGAAATATTTTGTATTATCTCTATGCCGATGTAAGAGCTTGATATATTAATAAAATTTATTTCTCATTATTCGTGATTACAAATATAAGTTACAAGGGATTTTAAATGCAAAAAAGATTTTCATATTTTATCAAGGTATATTTTGATCTGTCAATTTGGTCATAAAAGACCTTTTTTGTTATAGACGGATCTAATGAGCCAAAGACTGAAGAAACTGAAAAACCAAAAATATACCAGAGATTAGGCCCTCATGGGGATGCATTTTTTTATGTTTTTGTAAAATTCACGTTTATGGCATTAATATTTGTTGATCTTGTTGTTTAAGGTTTAAAACAGTTTTACTGTTTTAATGACAATGTTAATTTTCCTCAATATTTTTTTTTGTATTTAATTTTTCTATAATTTGCAATGTAGCTGACTTACTATTGATTAGAAAAAACGTTAAACAAATTTGAAAATTTCTAAGACGACAGGTTTGATCTCTCTTAGCTCATACATTTAGTGAAATAGGGCTCTTGATAAGAACTCTACCAGAAACTTTTTCCTTCGATTAGTATTGCCAGACTTCCTTTGTAAGATGCTTATGTTAAATTATCGCGCTAAATCAAATGATGTTTTTTAAACAAAAATCAAGCAGAAAAACTGAGAATTTAATAGTGCTAAACAAATGGGTTTATTATAATATTGTTTTAGTTTAATAGAGAATAATAGATTGGTTGGGTTATTGTAGATTAATATTAGGGAATTTATATCCTGGTGGCTAGGCCACCAGGATACCATTTAGGAATATATGATATTGAATTTATATGTTTTTTTATTGAATAAGAATTATATTATTATATTATATTTAAAAATAGTATTATCATCTATTTAAAAACTAAAACTTTTATTATATAAAACTATTTCTCCAAGTCGGGATGACACAGCTGAATTTAGCATATCAATCAATCAATTTCTAGTAGTATAATCCATTAGTGTTAAGGGCTACGACACCTCCCTTTTTCAGGAAGCATCGTACCTGTCGTTGTGTCGATTTATATGATTAGATATTTGCAGAAGATAAGTGTTTGCGTTGGACCAGTGGTGTTTAATATTTTAGTAGCTAAGTAGTTTCCGCTATCGTAATTGACTTGGTTAGACTGTTGAGATTGCGGACTGCTATTTACAAATGTTGGACTTTGCTAGTCTCTTGTTCCGTTTTTAAATGTTATGTTACCTCTCCTTTGCGGCCTGCGTAAGTCGGGTTCTGTGTAAAGGTGGTTTACCATCAGTTGTTGATCAATAAATATATTATTTATTATTTTAACGCTCCTCTAAGATGTGCCTAGCATCAGACGGAACTTTTGCCGTACTGGTAACATTAGGGTAATTCTAGGTCTTACATTTTCGAGTGTTATAGAACAACCTTATAAAAGGAAAAACGAACCGGTATCTATTGCGCGAACCTTCTCTTCCATCAATATGCAAAGCCTTGATTTCGTTGTTAAGATGTCTCCTTTACTGAGAAACGTTTGGTTATCTGTGTTTGAAATTCGTTGGGTTGGTGTTAGAGTAGAGGGATATTAAATTTGGATTAATTGAGTGTTAATGTTACCAGTTAATAGTTTATACCGATTAAGAATATTGAGAGTTACAGATTTTCGTGCCGATGTAGTTGGGAAATACATGATCAGTATAGAATAACGTAGGTTGTGGGGGGAAGGGGGGGGGATCAATTAAATGACTAGAGTCGATATTCCTATGTTTCCTAGAATTAAGAATAGAATGTATTTCACTGTCAAGTTCAACGCTATCCTCCAATGTATATCCATCAAAGACCGCTTATATTACCGCCGTATCGATCGGCCATGATTAAAAGTAAAAGCCAAAATGTAACAACTTTTTTTTAATTTTACCTGGTTCGGTCACGGATTACGGCACCAAATGTTTTAGTTTAATTAAGAATAATAGATTAATATATGATATTGAATTTATATGTTTTTTAATTGAATAAGAATTATATTATTATATTATATTTAAATATAGTATTATCATCTATTTAAAAATAACTTTTATTATAAAAAACTATTTCTGCAAGTCATGATGGCACAGCTGAATTTAGCCTATCAATCAATTAATTTCTAGTAGTATTATCCATTAGTGTTACGGCTACGACAAATATATAATGGGATCGGTGGACTGTGACATAATAAGGTCACGACCATAACCTACACAGGACAACTTGTTTGATTATGCAAATTAATACATAACACAGGTCAACAAATGTCAGAAATGTGATTATATAAACATAAAAGAATGTATTCCCATGATGGCCTAATCTCATATATATTTTTTGTTTCTCTTAGTTTCTTCCGTCTTTGGCTCCTTAGATCTATGACGAAAAATAGCCTTTTTGACCAAATTGACAGATCTAAATATACCCTAGAAAGAAAAAATTTAAAAATCTATTTTGCATATTAGATAATACAAAATATTTCGTGTTTAAACTTAAATACGACACGATATATTATCGGTTTTTAATGAAAATATTATTTGATGTTTGAATTTAACAGTATATATTGTGAATATGCAAAAATAAAATTATTTCTGTTTTTGTATCTTTTTTGTTTTTTTTTTGACCTTATTCTCTAAAATATTTAATGTTTATATGACTAACTAAGTTTGATTAAAAAAAACAGTAGATATAATATTCCCTAAGATGGCAAGTTCTCTGTAGTTAACTTGAAACTCTCAAAAAATTGTTGACCTGTGTAATATATATAACATTTTACTTACTTTAGTCATTTGTTTCTTATTCTAATAAAAGACTTCTTCTTCTCGAAGCGTTACAATGGCGCAGTCGTAGCGCAGTTATGTGTGTGTGCGGACCTGTTGGGAAATTCTAATTCAGATGTGCCAAGGTAAAATGTTTTTTTCTGAGGAAAATTATGAAGGAAAATAAGTTCTATTCGATACTAAAATAATTAGTCGTTAGGCTAAAATTATGTATAAATCGGTCTAAAGGGAGGGAAAACCTAGTGTTTAAAGGCCTTGATCAAGCCATTGTGGGGCAAAATCATGTTAATTGTAGCCCCGCCCTGAAAACCTGTAGAGGGAAAAATAGACTCTCAGAGTCTTTAAAACCCAAATTTGTTAAAAGGGGGATGAATAGACCCAAGTGCCCTGATTAAAATAAATTTTTTTGAATTTTCTTTATTAAAGTAAAAAACTAAAATTGTATAAAAGGGGGGGGGGGGGGGGGGGGGACAGCCTTGAGTCGGCCTACGTATGGCAATTTTTTCTTCTATGGATTTTTTTTTAAAAAAGTAACAAACCAAATTCGGAAAAAAGGGGAAAACAGACCCTTAAGTGAGCCTTTGTAAAGCATAATTCTTTTTTTTTCCTAGAAAAAGGAATAAATTAAAGTCGATAAAAAGGGGGAAAATAGACCCTTATGTTACCAATAGGATATAGGTAAAGCGGTTGGTGCCACTCGTTAAATATTGAGGCCCTTATCAAGCCTATAAAAAGAATAAAAACTTATGAAATAAAATGCGTTGTTATAAATAAGTATAATGAGATAAAACCTATATTTAAAAAAAAAAGTAGAAATTAGATAGGGCAAAAATCTAATGAGGGACGGTCCTTTATAACTTGGCACTTTTTGAAAAAACAGGATATTGGCTTTAATTTGGAAGAAAAGAAGTATTGGCATTACCTGTGAAATAAAGAGGGAGTCAGCATGTTCTCAATAAAGACTTTATGATTTTATGGTATTCTGTACGAAACTGTAAGGACACTGGTGCATGATTATTATGTATTGATATAATTATTGACGACGCAATTTTTACAATTTACATTATACTGTGATTTGCTATAATTGACGATGGTATTGCCATAACTGGTTACATGGTATTTTAACACCGTTCAAAAATAAACAAGCCCTTGACAAAACTACATTTTTGAAGGGAGAATATGTGACATAATAAGGTTACAACTTCACACCATACAAAGGACAACTTGCTTGATTATGCAAATAATTACAATATATATAACAGGGTTGTGCATAGATATTCAAAAAATGATGTAGATAATAGATATAGATGGAGATTCTAAAAAATAGATCACAGATAATAGATTAATTTTAGAAAACCTAAATAGATCATAGATAATAGATAGTATCTATTTGGCTTTTTAAAATTGATATAGATCATAGATAAATTAGAAAAAATTTTAATTAGGTTTTAAAAAACAACATACTTAAGTTTGAATTTGCAGCTAAATTTATTTGTTTATAATATATATAATAATAATAATAGTAATAATAATAATAATAAAGAAATGATATATTAATAAATGATGGTTGACAATCATTAAAGGATTAAAATGAAGATTTATGTAATATCACAATATTATAAGATAAATGAAAAAAAATTCATTTATTTGAAAGCACTAATTTTTCTAACTTTCATCCGAAAGTTTTTGCCTGTTAGGAGTAAAAACTAAGTTGGTGAGACTAAAGAGTCGTTCGACGGGAGCAGATGATGAGTTGTATTTAATGAAAATTGGTTTAATTAAAAGATATAACTCAAGTGATTTGATTTCACTCGAAAAATCTCTCATATATTTTAAAACTTCTAGTTCAACCATACCCAAATCTCTGTTGTCTGTTTCATAACCAAAAAAATCTTCACTCATGGAAGGAGTAGATAGGTTAATTTTAGGCTCGATAAAAATTAAATTTTTCTATGATCTATTTTATGTCAAAATATAATAGATACAGATAATTTGCCAAAAAAACTATTTAGATCAAAGATGATAGATAGTTTATCAAATATGCAAAAGATCATAGATAATAGATACTATCTAAGATCTATTATCTATATCTAGATTGTTTTCTATCTAGATTGTGCCCAACCCTGATATATAACATGTCATTTTACCTACTTTAGTCAATTGTTTCTTATTCTAATAATAGACTTCTTTTTCACGACGCGTCACAGGACCTTACCTGGTAAATTTCAATCTAAATGCCATGATATATCTTCATTATTTTATAATTACGTTAATATAAAATTTAATTAAAAGGATAAAAATGAATATGAAATATGTTATTTATTTTTAATATTTTTTCCTCTGAATTTTTATGATTCCGCAACAAATTATAGCAAACGTAAGTTCTATACCTTCTGGTTATATTGAAAAGATTATACAATGTAAAAAGATGCAAGTTGCAATTATGTAGATTTAATTTTTCTGTCAAATAGTACGGTAGTCATAACTAATATTGACTTTAATGTAAACGTATTTAATTCAGACCATAAAAAAATGAAGTTCTTAGCTTCAAAATTTATGCGGCTGTAGACAAATACTATGCCCGACCCCCTGGGCTTATACATTTATCCTACTACTATATGCCATTGAGAAGGTACATTTAAAAAACGCTTTACAATCATCGTTCAAACGAGTAAATGTATATTTTTTATAACAAAATTACCTCTTTCACGAACTTAACAATTGGCGCAGTTTGTGCGGACCAAGTGGGGAGATGCCAACTATCCTGGTGTGCCGAGGTAAAATATTGTTAAGAGGAAATTTAGATATTTAATAAGAAAAATAAGATATATTTGGTTATAACACAGGTCAACAATTTTTTGAGAGTTATGAGTTAACTACAGAGATCAAACCTGCCATCTGAGGGGAATATCAAATCCGTTTACCGTTGTCCCTAATAAGTCAGGTAAACATTGATAATTGTAGAAAAAAAGGCCAAAAAAACAAAAGAGATTTTAAAACAAAAACAAATTGAAATTTTATTTTTGCATATTCACAATAGTTAAACTGTTAAATTCTAACTTCAAATAATATTTTTATAACCGATAATATATAGTGTCGTATTTAAGTTTACATGCGTAATATTTTGTATTATCTAAATGCCGATGTACGAGCTTGATATATTAATAATTATTTCTCATTATTTGTGATTATATATATAAGTTACAAGAAATTTTTGCAAAATATATTTTTATATTTTTTTTAGGGTATAATTAGATCTGTCACTTTGGTCAAAAATGGCCATCATTTGTTACAGACGGATCTAAGGAGCCAAAGCGGAAGAAACTTAGAAAAACGAAAAATATATATGAGATTAGGCCATCATGATGCATTCTTATATGTTTTCATAAATTTTACGTTAACATTGATATTTATTGACCTGTGTAATAAGTTGTCGTTAAGCTAATATGAGAAGTTTTTATATTTTTTCAAGGTCGTCGATAAAAGTCTGGCCGTGCGAAAAAAGAAGAGAAGATAGAATTATAAATTTTAAGGGCTTGATTAAGTCATTATGGGGAAAAATCATGTTGATTGTAGTCCAACCTTACAAATTTGTGAAGGGAAAGTAAACTTTTAAAGCGCTGAATAAAACAAATTTTTATTTAAGGATTATTTTTTTTATTTTGGAAAATTAAACCAAACTTTTAAAAAAGCATAGAAATTATACCTTTAAGTGAGAGGTAAGAAAAACGAATTTTATTTGTGGATTTTTTTGAGGAACAAATAAACTTGTACTGGGAAAATCGGATGGAGCCTTAAAGCATATTGGCTTTGACACCGATCAAAACGGATGGACAGCAAAGTTTTAATACATATTTATTTTAAATTACTTGAGTGTCGTTACAAATTTTTATATTGGGGGTAAATATTTAAAATTTTTGAAGGCTTTTTTTTATAAATGTCGTGAAATACAGTTAATTTATATTATGCGCCGGGAAGAACAGAACCTACTTAACACGAAGAAGATAAAGAAGAGGAAGATTCTTTGATTTAATTGATTTTGATTTATTCATTCGATTTTTTGCGTGCTTAATTTGAAATAAATTATGTGTATATAAAATTATGTAAACTGGGCACAATAAACATTACCAAAGACATAAAAAAACTAATTGGGAGTGGTAAGTGTCTTCTATCAAATTTTAAGTGCTTTCCTCAATCCTTTAATTTTTTAAAATCTCTAAAAAATGTTAGCAACCTGACATTAAATTTTCTAAAGATCTTAATCTCTTGATTCACAATTAGTCAATATTCTTTTAATTAGTATATATAACATATGTAAATTTTAAAATTTATTATTAAAATCATCATATATGTAAGTTATGTGATTTCTTTTTCCAGTAGGGCTCTATTTGGGATGGTAAAATGATTTATTGGCAATTTTTGTTATGTTCTATGTATATTTTCCAGAAAATTTTTTTTAATATATAAATATGTATTTTGGGTAAAAATATGGATGGCAGAACATACGTTTCAAGCCTTATTTTTCAAAAACTCATGTATATCTTTAGCGTATTTATAAGGAAAATTGCCAATTGTAAAAATATTAAATTTAACTTTGTATTTTATATTAAATACAAAACAAAACCACCTAGCCATGCATATTTAACGGCCTCAAAAACCTTTAAAAATGAAGAACTGTTTGAGCAATTTTTATTGTTTAAAAGCATAAATAACATTAAATTTGTTGAGAAAAAATATATATTTTTTTTAAAATAATTTTTTACAGATTTAAACGCGCCCTAAAAAAATATCAACAAATTATTTGTTTATGAGGCGATTTCGTTTTTCTGATTTAAACTTATAACGTAATATAGGCTCGAGATTCATGGACTAAATCATTCGCGTCTTGTTTCAAGATTATAACGTAGGTATGGCCAATCACTATTTTCAATTCGGTTGGGGATATGGTAATAGATCTACTCAAATCTCCGGTTACCTGTAAAATAAAGATTCCAAAGTAATTATTAGCTAATGAAAGAGAAGTAATTTAAAATTTATTTGTTTAGGACGAAGAAATTTTAGATTTGGTTATCTCCTAGTTTATTAATCTTGCATAAACCGATTTATAACATAAAACTGTGATTTAATTTTTTGCGATCAATGATATTAAAAATTAAAATTTGCTTATAAAGAAATATAAGATTCATTGTTAACTATATAAAAATAATTAATATTTAAAGTTCCTAATATATATGCTAAGGTCGCGTTTATTAAATTGTTAAAAAAATTGATGCAACGTTGAAAATTTTTTTAAGAACAAAGTATTTGAAGGAGTGATCTTAAAATGTTTATTATTAGCTATGTTATTATGGATTTATATAAAAATTTAGTAAAGTTATATATACTTAAATAAATTGTTTAGGATATAAAATTTGTTTAACCCAAATTTCAAAAATTTCAAATTTTTAAAATTATTCAAATTTAGCTCTGAACGAGCTCTTAAAAATATAATCCAATCAAATACCTTTGGTGAAGCTGTCGTGGTGTAAATCGGCTTTTCGGGTTGATTTACATCGTAAATTTGAGCAAAAACGGTTTTGAATCTTGGATCAGCGACATCCCAACTCAAGCTAAAGTTATCTGATTCGGCATCCTTGCAAAGTTCGATATTTCTGTAACCTTCTGAATTCACTAAATTAATATTAAGTGTAAACAAATTATTATAGTGATTTGAAACTATAAATTACTGTTATAACACAGGTCAACATTTATGAATTTTATAAAAACATAAAAGAATGCATCCCCATGATGGCCTAATCTCATATACGTTTTTTGTTTTTCTTAGTTTCTTCCGTCTTTGGCTCCTTAAATCCGTCGATAACGAAAAATGGCATTTTTTGACCACATTGACAGATCTAAATATACCCTAAATAGAAAAAATTTAAAAATCTTTTTTGCATATTAAACTCCCTTGTAACTTATATTTTTAATCACAAATAAAGGAAATTTTTTTTATCAATATATCAAACTCTTACATCACGACACGATATAATGTCGGTTTTTAATGAAAATATTATTTGAGGTTTAAATTTTAATTTATTTTTGTTTTAAATTTTTTTTGGGTTTTAACCTTTTTTTCTAAATTATTCAATGTTTATAACCTACTAGCTAAGTTAAATTAGGAAAAACGGTAAACGGATTTGGTATTCCCTAAGATGGCAGGTTTGATCTCAGTAGTTAACTAATAACTCTCAAAAAATTGTTGACCTGTGTAATTTTTGTTAAAACCCTAATTTCGGTGTACAATTTCACATACTAATATAAATTTATTTGTTATAAATTAAATAATCACCAACGCCTCTTTAATTTTATATGATTAGATTAACTACTTGAATTAATTTTTACAGATACTTTGAAAAAAAGTTTATTGCCAATAACATTTTTTTTTGTTTCGTTAAAATACGACTAAATAGGAAAATAACACATTTTATTTAACTTGATAATTTTAATTGTAAGCTCTCATTTCTCTATCATACGTTTCCTATTAATTTTATTTTATTTCAAACAAGTGTTTTAAAAAATATTTAAATCAATTTTTTAATGTCTTTTACAACCAAAAACCTTTCTATTAAATTTTGTATACTTACCGATAATGTGAGATTTATTTATACACGAAATATGAAACAAATAAATTAAATAAAATTACCTTTAATTATCCGTTTGTTCGTGCCATCTAAAATGGTAAAAATAGCGTATAAATATGTATTTGCATCTGATATCTATGCTAGGACCCGAATACCTCAAATTAAAACAAATCGAGCGGGCCTGGCTTAAATTAGGAGAAAAAAAAGAAATACGAGCCGGGCCCGGTCGATTTGTAAAATCTTATTTTGCCTCTTTTTTTTTATTAACAAAAACTATGGCAAAGCCAAAAATTCTTAACTTGTAAAATATAACATTTCCGTGTTAAATTTTAACCCGGGCCGGCCTGCGACTACAGGGCCTGAATATCATGGCCCGGCAATTATAAATGTATTCTGCTGGCGTATATCACCCATATTACCCGTGATCTCTCCCAAAACCGAGACAGCAATATAAAACTAAAATGGTTTTATTTAAAATTTAAAACAAAGGTACTAGCTCTAATATAAAAAGAAATTGGATGGGTAGCTCAATACGTGATAAATTTAAGAAAAGTTGTTGAATTTTAAATTACCCTCAGTTAAAAGATTTTGAGTTTATAAAATAGTTCAATAAATATCAATGACAGAAAATTAATTTTAAAATACACTATGATGGCCTTATCTTATATACACCTTCCGTTTTTAGTTTCTTCCGCCCTCGCCTTAGATCCGTCCATATCGGTAAAATGGCCTTTTTAACACATTTTTCAACCTTGAGGATACCCTAAAAAGATAGAATTTAAAAATCATTTTTCCTTATCAACTTATAACGGATTTGAAAATTTAAAATGGCAAATTTGATCTCCGTAGATAGCTCATAACTCTCAAAAATTCGTTGACTTGTGTAATAAAATAATTCTTGATTGCATAACATAATAAAATAAAAATGTATACCTGAAAAAGTTATGTTTGGCTTGGGTTTATCTTTATCAACTTTATGGAGACCCAATCCCTCAATAAGTACTATAAAACGAAAAGTTAGAATTATAAATTTAGAGAGGTTACAACATTTGAGGAGCTTAAACGCAGCGATTATATGGGCGGGTAAAATAAGGTAAGTTCTCATTTATAAAATCGCCAATTTTTTGATTTTTTTGTTAGTGGTATAATGTGATTATTTCATTATAAATAAAAGCTAAAAAATTGTCATGCAATAAAATTTGGAGGAAAAGAGACAATTTAATGTATACGCCTATTTTATTTTAAAAAATATCAGAAAAAAATTTTTTTTATAGACCTGTGGTAGATTTTTTTTAGCCTCATTTTTTATGGCCTGGCATTTAAATTGCTAAGCACAGTTTTATTAACGAAATTTCAAGCAAACTGAAATATTTTAAAACCTGAGTTAATGGTTTTCAGCACTATAGTTTTAGCCAGTGGATGTTCCATACGCCTCAGCTCATCGTTCGAATGCAACTTCGCTGACGAATTATAAATTTTTTTATTTGATGGGACCAATTTGACCACGTAAATCGTATTTGGCTTGGAAAGTCCTATGACAAATTTTCGGCTTCTACGGTGCTATTATTATATAATATAATAAATAGATAATTACAAGAAGTTAAAAAACGATATTTTATTATATAACTTTTATAAGTGTATCTAGAAATTATTCTACTGTGTAGGTCTCTTCGGATAAAACAACTTTTATATCGGAAGAATGAATATCGAAAATTTTACATTTTTACTGACTATGCAAATTAATATCCTAAGCTGACATTATGTTTCCATTTTATATTTGCTCACCTATGTAGGTTTCCCTATTTTAAACCCGCAATGATATTATTGGCATCAATCTACTTTTCCTCTCACCTTACGTGTACCATCTCCCCTAAATCCGGTCCAATACTGACTCTCTAATAGGCCCTGACTTGTAAAGTGTTCAAGTTTAGCAATATTGCTCGGATCATCCAACAAATATTTCTCGACTCTGACTTCCTTGCTATGGTAAGCGTCGATGAAGAAGTTAAAGTATTTGTAATCGTCGTGACCCTTTGGTTGATGCACGCGGAACGGAAGATTTATGAGTCCCTTGCTCGTGGCATATGAATGTTCAAGCGGGTAACTGATGGCTGATTTTATCGTTTTTTTTGTCTCAAAACATATTTCACTATCTAATAATTATAATGGTAATAATAATTTTTGCAGTGCTTGTTTGGATGTGTTATAATTTATTTTAATAAAAAAAAGGATATGTTACAGAAGTTTAAAAAGCTGTTCAGAGAGTATATTTACCTTGAGCCTGTACCATTCCGATTAATGCCAGTCCGAGCAAGAAGGCGCAATTGATGGAGAACATTAGGTATATGAACTTTTTTGAAAATTTATAAATAATGTTTTAAAAACTTTTTTTTAATTAGATTTCTAGGAAACTCCTTTATATACATCCTCCCTTAATTAAAATGTTTGAGGCCCGTTATTTTTTTGACATTGTCAAATAAAAAATATTTGCTTAGACATATTGCCCTAACAAATATTATTGACTGTTGCTCTAAAATAAAATAAGAACGAGCTTTATATGAGTGTTTTTGTTCATTGTTATCTCGTTTCAAAACACCCTAGATTTTTGACGCACGTAAAGACGAATGTCAAGGTAAATAAGCTCAAATTTATCAAATCGGGCTATTTTTGACTCCAAACATCTCCTATTTTTATTGATTTTAGAAATATACTACCTCAACAACGACAAAAGCTTCGAAAATGCATGTTTTTTAATTTTGTTATTTAATAATTCATGGTATAAGGTCAAGGCGAATTTGTCAAATACATAATAGAATTTTCTTTTGCTTTATTAAAAAAATATAATTTGTAATGGAATATGCGTCTTCTCTTGATAAGGACCGGATATAGGTAAAAAGTGCGATTATTCCACAAAGTAAATTTAATAACAAAAACAAAGGGTTTGTGGCTTCCCCCATCCCTTTCCTCATGTAGAGGGGCCATACCCATCAGGTCTTGGACTCTTTTAAAGTCGAGCAAAGTAATTATTATTGCCGTTAATAAGATCTGCTCCCACGTCGGCGACCTAAGTTATTAATTTAGGCTCTTACTTTAGACGTTTAGGACCTACTGCAAGCATGCCATTTAGCAGCTTTAAAGTTGTTGCACATGAATACCTTTTTCCGAGAGAAAAAGCTTTCTCTACACAAATTCGAATTCTGCGTGTAAGACAGGAATGTTTGCCACTGAGTTATTGTTGTAAGGAATTATTCTCTTGAGATTCCAAACTTTTACTTATACACCAATACAAGGTTTGAAATAAATGTTTTTAAAAATTTAGGGGATTGTAGACATTCGACTTTGATAGTATATCGTTAGGCCTCACTGTAGCTCGACCTTGTGCCTCACAAACTTCCTTAATGGATGTATATATTAAATTGATAATTTAACATGAACAGATTAATTATTTTACTTTTGTCGAACTACCACTATATATATTAATAAGTCTTAAATATTCTCTAATCGGAAAAAGTCGTGACTGGGATTGGACACTTGGTGCCTTATCGCGATATAAGTATCAAATATAATAACACAGTCGTCAAATATCAATGTCAAAAGAAGTTTTTAAAAACTGAATGAAATGTTTCTCGTGATGGCTCTTCCCAAATTTTCGGTTTTCCGTAGTTTCTTTCGCTATCGGCTATTTTTATACGTCTATACCGAAAAAATGGCCATGACGAAATTGAATTTTGCGACCTCGAGAATACCCTAAATAGAAAGATTAAGAATCTCTTAAACATATTAAAATTTCCAGTAACTCTGAATAAATTTTAAGAAACACAAAAATAGGCATGTTCATATTTAAAATGAAACAATTTTTTTTATATTTTTTTATATGAATTATTTAAAGAAAAAACAGGCCCGATTCTAGCTTTTTTAATTAAGGGTGGCAAAAAAAACTAGTGGGGGGCAGAAAAATTTTTTTTGCCACCTTCAGCGGCAGAATTAGCCGTGACCTTCGGTCACGGCAAAAAATATACATGTACACCATTTGAACCTTTATGGGAGGGCACTGCCCCCCCCCCCCCCCCCAAAAAAAAGGGGTCTAGAATCGTGCCTGAGAAAAAATAAAGTTATAAGAAAATTAAATATTTTATTTCTAGGCTTATAAAAATATATAATAATAATAATACTTTAATTAAAAATGGCGTTTTGTCAAAAAAATAAACTTTGACCGTGTATTAATTTTTTAATTTGACTAATAGCCAGGTTTCATTTTTTTAAAAAAAATCAAAATCTCAGTGAAGTTTCACGGGTGAGGCCAGGTCCGCCCTATAAACAAGCTAATTTAACATTTGTTTCGTTATCATCTAATTTTTTTCAGCCTTTGAATAAGGTCACCATTTGAATGAGGTAATATAAAAAAATGGGCGTATAGTATGAAGAATTTAATTACACCACATTTTATATTTTGGCCGCTGCCTACGTGATTTAGGGTTAATTTAAAGGCTGGTAACCTTAATTATAAATAAAAATTAGGTCAGGGTGATCACGTTAGTTGATTTTGACCTTAAGTTTTTCAATTGTCCTGGAAGATCCCGGTTCCACAATTAAGGTTAGTAGGTTAAGACCTATAAATCTAACCTTGAAATGTAGTTTGAGCGTGGATCTTAGAAAGGCGGCCAAATTCTGGTTCGTGACTATATTTTTTGGTCAAATAATTTTGGGAATTAAAAATTTGTTTAGTTTTCTGGTATAATTCGTTGGGGAAATTAATATTGGAAAATAGAAGGTCATATGGTAAAACTGAGATTATGAGAAAATCAGTAAAGTTTTGGGATGTAAGCTTAATGAAAAGATGGACGTTTTGGAAATTGTTTTTTGGTCTTTAAAAATGTGCAGGTTTTGTTTTGTAAAAAAAATGACACGTAAAATTAAACAAATATTAACTCAATTTAACCTAGGCAAGTTTAGCAATCGATCTGCATTTGTAATTATAAAGAATAATATATTATTAAATTTTATTTTAATACTCTTTAGATTAATTGAATTCGATAACTTTCTTTAAGATGCAAGTTTGATACCACTGGCAAATTTTTGAGAGTTATGAATTACTAAAAAGATCAAGCTGCCATCTTAGGGATTTTCAAATCCGTTTATTGTTTTTTCTAAAACTTAGTTATACAGCAATAAACATTAAAATATTTAGAAAAAAAGGTCAGAAAACAAAAAAGATAAAACAAAAATAAATTAAAATTTTTGCGTTTTTACAACAGCTACAGTGTTATAAATTTGAAATAATATTAACATTGAATTTTTATTAAAAACTGTTAATATATTGTGCCGTATGTAGGTTTGGACGCGATATTTGTATTATATAAATGCTGATGTAAGTGCTTGATTTCATAAAATATATTTCTCATTATTTGACGATAAATATAATTTACAAAGAATTTTCGTTAAAAAAAAAAGATTCTATACTATTTATATTTAAGGTATATTAAGGTTTGTCAATTCGGTCAAAAAAGGTCATTTTTCGATATGGGCGGATCTAAAAGGCCGAAGGCAGAAAAAACCAAAACGGAAAATAAATGAGATAAAACTATAATGGGGATACATTCTTTTATGTATTCTTAAACTTATTTTTGGGGGCAATCGTATATGTTAACCTGCGTAATAAACCTCAATTATTGAAATAGATGGTGACAAGTATATTTTTCGTTGATGTACTTAAAAATTGTTTTGCCTTGGCTAGTGCAGCCAATTTTCTAAAAAAGGAAGATAATGTGACTTTATTTTCAAAGAGGTAGGAAGGATTAACATCAATATGAAAATGGTGGGTCGCACTGCAGAGTAAAAGTAATTAAAAATTATACTATATGTTGGTAAACCCAAGGGCGTTAAAAATGGAAGATGGAGCCTGAAGGAATTAATAGATAGTAAATCGTTGTAATAAGACATTAAAATGGCAGGCATATCTTATCTGTTTTTTCTTACATTAGATTAAAACTTAATACAAAGTTTTGACAATAATCTTTAAATTCAAATGTAATTTGAATGAATATGTAAATGAATAAAACTTATAAATAAGATTAGCGCTAAAACTGAGCACAAATTTTGTTTGTTAATTATGAGCTTAGGATCAGTACAATCTCTTGACCATTTTTAATGCAAAAAATCATGATATAGCCTCAATAATAAAAAATATTATTTAATTTTTGTAATTTTTTAATAAAAATAAATAAATTAAATTGTTGATTTTGTATGGTAAAAATTAGTCAGAAAAAATATTTAATTTATTGTTATTTATTCCATATTTTTTATATTGTATGGATAGCGAGTGTAATTACACAGCTGGACAAGTTTGTGAGATATATGAGCTAACCTTAGTGACCAACTAGCCGTTTTTTCGAATCATGTTAGCCAGCTCAAAACATAAAAATTCAAAAAAACGTTAAATAACATAATTAAAAAACATATTGAAAAATTTAGTATAAAACAGCTAAACTACTCCAATTTCAAATAATATTTTTAACAACCGATAAATGTCCTATGTCCCATTACCTAAATGTGAATGTAATAGCTTGACTTCAAAACTTTCTCATTGTTTGAGATGGAAAATAAAAATGACAGGTGATTTTATTAAGTTAAAAATTTTTTTATTTATAAGTAATCACGAGTTGAAATCTGTCAACTATGCCCAATTTGGTCATTTTATGATATGTCGATGTATATATAGGAAAACGGAAAAACATCAGATAAGGCAATCATTTGGATATTTTTTTGGCAGTTATTCCGACTGAATAATATAAAACCAAAAATATAAATTTAATAACCAAATTTTACTGAATATATTTGTCATAATTATATAAGAAAATGGAACCAAGTAATTTTATATAATTTGATATATAAATATGTTATAAATTAAAGGATCCATAATGGTGTTTATTTTGAAATAAATTGAAATCCTATACAATTTAAGAACAATGAACTGGGTATAAATTTGTTTTTAATTAAAATTAGGTTTGTTTTTTGTATTATTAATTTAATTATATATAGAAGATGGTTAATACTGATAAAATTTTAAGTCGCCTTATAAAAAACGTAATTATAATCAATTTATATAATGAGTGGGGATTATATTATATAGCATAATCAATTGACTTTTTAAATTATTATTTTCAATATTTAAGATTTATGGCATTAGATTTATTAAATATGAGGTTAAAAGGTGAGTTTTGCTAGAGATAAAAAAAAATTTGGTTGTTTTTAATAGCATATTCGTGTTTTTATATTTATAAAAAACTAGTTTGCTTTATATGAGAAAAATTACAACCATTAAAGTTATATTTAGAAACACAATTTAGATAAATTTTGGTGTAGTTTAATCAGTGCTGGGAAAACAATGAGCCAAAAAACTGGCTCTTTTTTTCCCCCAAAACATAAAGAAAGAATGGGAGCTACAAATAAAGGGCCGAAATAAGAATTTTAAAAAAGCCCTTACTAAGAAAAGGGGCAAAAAGTAACCCACAATTTTGATTTTTTCTTTATAATAATGATGGGTGGGGTATTTTTTCTTAAAGCTCCTAGGAGTTTTTTATGAAGAAAAGGGGCTTTTTTTAAACATGCACCTTTTCTTTAAGCAAGAAAGGGGGCTTTTCTTTTGCAATGCCCACGAGTTTGTGGGCATTTTTGGAAAAAAACTCAAAAACTTGTTAAAAAAAAGCCCTTTTAGTTTTTTTTTCCCAGCCCTGAATTTAATTCATAAATTTATAAGAAGACTTAGTTGATTTAAAAAATACATTGACATGATATTTTAATATATGAAGTACATTGTGGCTAACGTGGTTAATAAAAAGAACTAAAATCTTATTGGTAATATTTATTATTATTGCCGGCAGGTCTATTTCCTCAAAAGGTCTTTCGTGTACGAAAGAAGAAGGATTTTTTCGTTTTGGCCGTGTTGATGTGTTTGTATAAATGATGTAAATGGATTGTGATGTCTAATGCTTAAGTTTGTTTGTAAATTATTCATCATTTTTAATATCGTATTACAATAATATGATTTAAAGAAATATTTATTTAGTTTATTGACTTGATTTATAGAAATTACAGGGAAACAAGAGTATTCTTTAAAAATGCGTGTTAATTAAGGCAAATTTGAATGGTTTAAATATATTTAAAAGTTAAGACTTATTAGGCTTAATAAAAGAAAATAAGCTCTATAACATTATATAAAGAAACGAAAGTTGACATTTAATTTGTAAAAATATTTTAAGATGCTCCTTTATAAAGTTGTTTATTGTATTTTTTGCAATTATTACACAGGTCAACAATTTTTTGAGATTATTGAGCTAACTACAGAGATCAAATCTGCCATCAAAGGGATTTTTAAATCCGTTTACCGTTTTTTCTAATCAAACTTAGTAAATCATCTATAAACATCGAAAATTTCAGAAAATTGTCAAAAAAAACCACAAAAAAACAAAAACTAATTAAAATGAATGAAAATATGCATTGGATCGATGTATGATAACGGCTCTGTTGCTCAAAAATTGAAGAAAAAGTTAACTGCTTTTATATCAAATAATATGCCAGGTTTATAATACGCCTCGCAAATCTATAAAATTTATTAAAAAAAACTATATTGTCATTTAATTCTATTTTTTATATATTTTTTTTGATAACAATTTATAGCTAACCCTTGGGGTAGCGAAAGGGGTCTAAAACTTGCGCAACTTTGTCCCACCCCCCCCCCCGCCCCCTGCCTCCCCCTGCTTATTGATATGTGAGTAATAAAAATGCAAAAAATAGGTTTATTCAACATACCCCCTCCCCCCGCCCCCACAATATTTCCCACGGTTATTTTATACCTCAATCCCCTTGAAAAAAATTTTGGGTAAGCCTATGTAGCCAAAACACTAGTTTTATTTTGAAACTGAAAAATGCCCGTTTCCTATGTAACCAAATATTTACAAAGGTATAGGTGGAGGCTACCCATCCATAATTAGCCAGGCTATTAGAAATCGAATAGCAGCTAGCAATTGCCCACAAATAATTATCATTAATTTGAACTGGGCGAAGCCTAGCTATTAAACATAATCTGGTGTACAACCTTAAAATCTAGCTTAAATAATTCTATTTTATTTTTAAATATAAAAACCAAAATCAATGTTATCTAGAAAATTTTATATTGAATTTGGCCGCAATTTGTATTTTAATAATTATAGAAAAGTAGTTTAACAAAAATTTTTCGTTTAGGCTATGTTTGAGTTCATATTCATTTTTCCGAAAAATGATTATATCATGGTTATACAAAAGCATTTCGTGCCTCGTTTTGTTAGGGAAATATTATAAATTTACGAAAAAATAAACTATTTATATGACATGGCCTAAAGCAAAACACTTAAAAATATTTAAAAAAAATGATTTAACCCCTTTTTGTATACCAAAAATTTGCCAGAAATTAGGCTTCTAATAATATGAAGCACAATGACCGGCTTCTACCTGACTAGATATAGCCAAAAATGCGTGTATTTGGCTAAAAAAGCTATACCTTTATAAAATTGTGTTTACATTCATCTCATCTGCTAAAGAGATCTAACTAACAGAAATTATTTTTGTTGTTATTTGATATATAGAAAAATATGATGTTACAGAAACCTGTATATTTGTGAAAGCAATTCATAAATCTGATGCCAAAAAAAATTTCCTCACTTGTCAACAATATTTTGTTAAAAACTAATCTAGAACCATAGAACCTGATCGCACAATGCTACGGAGCGAACGTAATGTCCGGGGAAAAAGGTGGTGTTCAAGTATTTCTAAGCAAAATGGCTGGACACCATGTCCCGTATATTCACTGTAGCCACCGATTGCATTTTGTTGTAAAAGATTGTCTTAAAATTTTAAGTAATGAAAGATTTTTTTGATATTTTTTCTTCTTTTATAAATTTTTTCAGCATTATGCAATCAGGGAAGTAAGTGAATGCGGGACCATAGCCCGGCTGTTGCCCCATCGGTGGTGTGGTGACTACGACCCCATTGTTTTTTACAAAAAAAATTACATAAAAAGTTAAATACTCTTTTAAAAATTAAAAATAGAAAAGTTGTTATATTTCCAGGTGTTATGATATATATATAACCTTTCTAAACAATAATTTATTTATAAATAAAAGAAAAACTAAATCTAAAGTTTTTTCTCATTTATTTATTTTCTACTCATAAGTTTGAGAATAATTTAAGATTTTAATGATAGATTAAAAAGTATTTATTTTAATATTATTGATTTATTTATTAATTCTTTTAATAATAGATTTTTTACAGATAATATTTATGTAAAATATTTAGGTTCCCTTTATAAATTTGATTATCCTTTTTTATATATATAAATAAATTAGAGCCTCTTTTAAAAATAAGTAATATTGATAAAAATTCATTATCTAAAGAAATAATGTAAATGTTAAATAAAAAAAACTTAATAATTATAAAAATGTGTTACTAATAATTTTTTTAAATTTTTTGTGCGATTCCTAATTTTAACATTATATCTATAAATTTGTTATTTGGTTCTTCAACGTCGAGTTGTAAGGCCAATTAATAATAAAAAGTTTGAACATGATTCAATTGGTGTACATGTATATTTTTTCCCGTGACTGAAGGTCACAGATTATGCCGCCAAAGGCGGCAAAAAAATTCCCCCCCCCCTCCCCCTCCACGAGTGTTTTTTGCCCGTTCAAATTGGAAAAGCTAGAATCGGGCTTGCTATGTGTCCTAGACACACAGAATTTTGACAAAATCATCCGTCAAAATGTATATTTCCATGAAAAATTGTAAGCTTTAAAAAACAAAAAATACCTTAATATAATCGCCACTCTATAGACCTCCTACATTTATATTATTATGCGATAAATTTTGATTTAACTCTTGAATAGCCCTCTTGCTTAAGGTATTTCAAACTGGCGGATAATCTTGAAACAATATTCAAGAGTAGTAAAAAGTATGCAACCCTATTTTCTTTTTCTTCATATAATTAGTTCTTATCAGGGTTCTTTTACAATCAATCGATTGCTCTTAATTTATTTTTTATATCCTTTTAGGCCTACATATCAAAAATTTATCGCCTTTATTTATCTACTCTTAGATTGAGTTCAGCACAGGGTGTAGGAAGAAACTTTTTTAAAGGGGCGCAAGAAATTTTTTTGAAGGAAAGAAACTGCAAATTTATTTTTATATTATATTTGCAAAATTGTTTTATAAGGCTGTATATTTTCCAAAAATAGCAAATTTATTGCTTTCTATTCCCTTTTATATGTTTGATATACAAATTCAAACGCTGATTACATCATAAAAGTTAAAAAAAAAATTCTAAAGGGGGACAATTGCCCCCTTTTGCCCCCCCCCCCACTCAATACGCCCCTGGTTCAAATGACCTTAATTGATTTTGTGGCGTAAAATGTTATAATAATTATAAATAATATGAAAGGTACAACATCAGCTAAATTAAATAGGCATAACTTAGAACCTGCCATACAAAATTTCATTTATTTTAGTCATGGAGAAGAGCTAAATGTTGGAATTTATTTAAACGGCAAACAGCACTAACAAAAATAATCTGTTTATATTTAGCAGGAAATCGGCAGGTCTATTCGGTGTAAAATGAACTCGTGTAAAATGACCTTTTACACGAGTTCATTTTACACCGAATAGACTTTTACACGAGTTCATTTTACACCGAATAGTAATAACGCTTTGCAACATATGTATTATATTTAAATGATGGTTTTCTTATGTATAATTTTATGAGGATTCCAAATATGTTATTCAATTTTGTCTAACTCTTTTAGTTTTTGAATAAATGCGATTTCAAAATTTTAATAACTATATTAATTAGCATATATGAATTTTTACAAATTTATTGATTATAATCGACCCATTATACGACGAATTTAATTATCTAATTTGCGAAATTACATTCACTATCTTATAATTTCTGTTAAAATATAGATAAATAAAGCCCAAATGTTAGTTCGGAAATTTTATTATGATGAATTGTGAGTCTTTAGTTTATAACTCGTGTTGCCGAGAGGCTAGAGTTCGTCTCTCCAGCCCATGCGTGCCCGGTTCTATCCCCCGAGGATACATTTTTTTAAATATTTTTAAATATACCCAAGTGTTGCCTGACTTAGGTTAAAAATATTTTAGTAGTTCCTGGAATGTTTTTATGTTATTTTAGGTAATTAAGATGTTATTATATTATAATTTTTTTAAACCTTTTTAGTCAATAACTTAAAAATACCTTTTCTAGGAAACTTTGTAGTTCAACTAGTAGATTTAGGCGCTTCTTATGTTGATTTTCATAAAAAGTGAGTCACATACTTCTCATTTACTAATAATTTCGGCATTTTTATTTTAATTTATAATTAATATGTTAATATAAATTGTTTCACTCATTTAAGAATTTTTTTAAATTAACTTTAAAAATGAAGATCCTAATCCAACTTCGATGAGTATGAATTCTTACATATATAATGGTTGTTATTTTAAAAAGGGATTTCGCCCCTTCTAAAATATATAAATTTCAACATTTTTACAATTTATTTTATTTTTCCTTGTACATCAATATCGTAATGTTATGGGTCATATAATAAATTAAAGGTGCAGGCAGCTCCAGGGATAAAATATAACAACATTTAAGTGTTCAAAATAACATTTTAAGAACTGCTAGAATTTAAACTAAGTCAGGCAACACTTAGGTATATTAAAAAAATATTTAAAAAAAAGTATCCTCAGGGAATAGAACCGGGCACGCATGGGCTGAAGAGACGAAATCTAGCCTCTCGGCAACACGAGTTATAAACTAAAGACTCACAATTCATCTATTTATAATAAAATTTCCGAACTAACAAAGGGCTTTATTTATCTATATTTTAACAGAAATTATGAGATAGTGAATGTAATTTCGTGAATAAGATAATTAAATTCGTTGTATAATGTTAGATTGGTCGATTAATATTAATAAATTTGTAAAAATTTATATATGCTAATTTATATAATTAATAAAATTTTAAAATCGCATTTTTTAAAAACTAAAAGAGTTAGACAAAACATATTTGGAATCCTCATAAAATTTTACATAAGAAAACTATCATTTAAATATAATACATGTTGCAAAGCGTTTTTACTATTGGGTGTAAAAGGAACTCGTGTAAAAGTCTATTCGGTGTAAAACGAATTCGTGTAAAAGTCTATTCGGTGTAAAATGAACTCGTGTAAAAGGTCATTTTACACGAGTTTATTTTACACCGAATAGACCTGCCTCAGGAAATTAGTCAGGGAATAAAACAATATTCAATAATCGGTTTTTTAAGAGTGATCAAAGGTTGATTCATGTCAAGGCAAGAGCATGTTCTATATTCAATTGCGTGTATTAAAAATAAACATGAAATAGTTTTGCATGCTGCAACTTTACTAAAGACACGTTCGTAAATTTTTATTTTCGTAAAATTTTCAAAATTTTAAAATATTATTATGTAAATGAACGCGTTTTTCAAAAATTTTCTAAATTTAGTTTAAGCACATAAAATACTTTTTATGGATAAAAAAATAAAAAAAAAGAATTTTAAAAATTTTACAAAAACAAAAATTAACTATGAACTAGGCCTAAAATGCGATATATGACCTTAATTTTTATTGTTAACAACTTTTTATATTCGGCCTCAGTTTTCGGACAGGCGGTCACAAGAATTAAAATGGAAGCTAGCTAATTTAGATTTCAATTTCAGTAGGGCCCTTAGATTCCCAAATAGTTTTTATTCATATGTGTTAATTATAGTAAAATAGCGTATCTTCTAGTATTTTTTTTACTGTCCCTATTAAAAAAAATTCTTAATATTGTTTTCTATTTTATAATATAAAACAGTAAAATATTTTTAAATATATTTCCAAGTCTTTTAGTTTTAATTAAAATAATTAAATGCGCATTATTCTTGGCGCATCTCAGCATATATTTAAAAACCTAGTATTTTTCTGGCAACGCTTTTCGTTTCAACATCGAGCGTCAAATAAAAGGCAAGCATGAATTTTATAATTTAGAAATTAGCGCGACCAAAAAATGCATGAAATCCTTTTAGATAGTGTTAAAGCTCTTTGGCTTTATATATGCCTCCCCTTAAAAATGAGGCCCAAATTTGGAAATACAATTAACAATATTTTAATCATTCATTGACTCGTTAAACAAAACAAAACAAATTGTTAGACTTGATTCTAAAATCGATTAATGTGAATATAGATTTCTATAGTTAAAGTGCCACAATCTTGGAATTTTTTTGTTTATTTGTTCTATGTTCTATGATTAACAATATATTTTAGTGTGGTGGCTCTATAAACTATTTTTTGAAATCTCTATTTTTAATTTGGCCAACTTCTTCAAACAATGTTTCACAAATACATTTTTTTATTAGTTAGGGCATTTGATAAAATTGAACTAAGTTATAATTTTATTTGTAGAGAAATTGATTATATAGTAATATCTATTTGAAATTAATGTATTTTCTTAATCAATCTATTTTTATCATATATTCTATTTTTCTATAAAGAACCTTTTTGATTTTATAAGAATGTTCTATTTAAAATTGACTTACATTGCTTATAAAATAGCACCACTTTGCCCGGCGAATGATTTCATATTCACAAATTGCACAATAAAATATTCCACCCTTGCCTAACATTTCATCTTTTAAAATTAAGTTTAAGCTTCAAAAGGTCGCATTTTTTCTTTTTAAAATTAAAACCCAACTCGTGCTTTGGCAAAATTATTATCCGAAGATGAGGTGAGCCTAGGTAACAATGCTTGAGGAGCTCAAAACGGGTTGCTCTTTTAGGCTTTCTAATTAAGTTGTGCTCTCTCTAACTCCTCGTTTATTAAAATCCAATTTGAGGTCTAAATTACTTATTTTATACAGAATTGTAAATAAATTTGATTTTTTAAACATTGTTTGAGAGTTTTACTCTTTATTTACCTCAAATATCAAAAGGGTACTTAAGTTGCAACGAGTTATATTCTCAAAATATATATGTTAGCTCACCACTCTGAGCTCAAATCTATGAAAATTGTAAAAATATATGTTATTATCTTTTGGCACTTTTGAGTGCACCTTAAATCTTGTTTAAATTTAAAAAATTTTATTTTAAATTATTATGTCAGAAATATGTGTTATTTTATAATTAAGATTAATATGTTTGTTCAAATATGAAAAGAAAATAAAAATTGTTATCAAAAGACGCTAGCTAATTAAATTTTTTTTAAGCACATAATATAATCATATAGATTGCGCATAGAAAACAAACTACTTATAGGGAACTCCCCCTATATTACACTATAAGAGTGTATATAAGGGTTTCCGAGTAGAGAAATTTTGATTTGCGACATTTAATATGTAATGATCAAAGACCACATATTGAACGTTACACTTAGTGAGCTCCTCTCATAATGCTTATACTGGTAGATATAAGCAAACTAAGTTCTTTAAGATTTTAGTCAAGTGACACCGAATGTCGATTGATCGCGTTCATTATTTTGAACATATTTCTAATTACAAAGAGATATATTGTTATGTAAAGTGTATTTACATGTTCCGGTGTGCACGGAAGGAGAGTACATTGTTATGTAATTAAGTTTTGGAGTAATTGAATGAGTTTCAAAGAGAATGTTGTTTTTTAAATTGATAAATGATCCGGTATTATTTTCCGGAGTTGGATTTTTGCAATACTTGAGGTAATATTTGTTTTAAGTTCTGTTAGGGCTTTAATTGTAAATATCCGGAAAAACTTGATTATATAAGGGGTAAAAATGATAATGTATAAATTGTTTTTCATATTTATAATTTTAAATTTTTTGAAATTATAAGCAAAAATTTATTTTTAATGTTTTACATTGCCAATCTTCTTGAAAATGACAATTTTGATAATGAAAACATTGCCAATCTTCTTGAAAATGACAATGATAATGAAAACATTGCCAATCTTCTTGAAAATGACAATTTTGATAATGAAAATGTCCCCGATACAAAAACACATAAACCATATTCGAAATGGACCCCAGAGAAAGTTCGCATTTATGAGTCCATAAAAGAGAAATCAGCCAAAGAAATATCTAGTATATTGGACCTTTCTGTGTCTAGCATCAACCGCTATCGCCGAAAAACATTTAATGTAATAGAAAATGGGCAACCCATACCATTTACTATAAACAAAAGAGGTAGAAAATTTGGAGACACCAGCCTCCTCGACAGCACAGTTTTGGACCTTTTATCCCAAAACTGTGCTTATACACTCCAGGATATTTCAGAAAATATGCCACAAAATTTACCTAAATCAAAAAAAGCCATAAGTAAATCAATAAAAAGACTAAATTATACCAAAAAAAAAGCCGCCCATGAGCCCGAAGGACGCACTCAAGAAGCAATCAATTTTAGATATGAATACGCAATAAAAATCAATGTCCATATCAACCAACTACAAAATCTCATATTCCTGGATGAGACAGGATTTAATCTTCACGTTGCACCCAATTATGGATGGGCCCCACTTAACATTACTCCATTCATAAAAGTCATCAATAGTAAGGGAAAGAATATGAGTGTCTTGTGTGCCATCGCAATAGTAGGCGTCATCCATTATAAAATAATAGATTGCGCCTATAACAATTTATTATTCAACGAATTTTTGGAAGAACTAAATCCATATGCCAATTGATTCTCTTTTAATAATGGATAATGCCGCCATTCACAAAAAAATTACTAATTCAAATATCAGGGTAGAGTATTTACCTCCCTACTCGCCACAGTTAAATCCAATTGAAATGGTTTTTGGATTGGCTAAACGTAAGTTTATAATATATATATAAAAGATTTGTGCATTTATAATTATATATTTAAAAAGTATATTCATGTTATTTTAGAAAAATATCGTGCCATAAGCCCAGCACCCAAAACCCGTGTGGATATGAAGAGGGAAATTCAGACCATATTTGAACAACTAAAATCTTATAATCTTTTAAATTTTTATGATCATATGAAGACAAATTTACAGCATTGTCTTTGCCGAATTCCATTACATTAAAATTTTAATATATGATTTTTTTATATATGTATTACGTATATATATATATATATATATATATATATATGCAATAAATATAAATTATTAAATTAATAAAAATAGCCTTAATAGGAAACATACTTAAAATTATCGCTCAAAGATATCTATTTGTAATTAGAAATATGTTCAAAATAATGAACGCGATCAATCGACATTCGGTGTCACTTGACTAAAATCTTAAAGAACTTAGTTCGCTTATATCTACCAGTATAAGAATTATGAGAGGAGCTCACTAAGTGTAACGTTCAATATGTGGTCTTTGATCATTACATATTAAATGTCGCAAATCAAAATTTCTATACTCGGGAACCCTTATATACACTCTTATAGTGTAATATAGGGGGAGTTCCCTATAATATTGTCATAGATATCACAGATCAACAAAAATCACTATCACAAAACGTTTATGAGAACATAAAAGCATGCTTCCTCAAGATAGCCTTATCACATATATATTTTCCGTTTTTTTTTCAGCTTTCTACTCCTTAGATCCGTCCATATCAAAAAATCGTCTTTTTTAACCGAAGAGCTGGATCTTAATATACCCTAAAAAGATAAAATTAGAAAAAATAGTAAACGGGTTTAAAAATCCCGAATGGCAGGTTTCATCTCTATAGTTAACTGATAATCAAAATTTTGTTTTCCTGTGTAATCAAACTCACATCTCAAGTTTTTTTATTTTTAAATCTCTTTTTTTTGGATAAATATCTACCATAAATTAAAATGCGTATTTGTTCTAAAAACCAAAAAGGTCATCCTATTTTGCATTTCAATGTAAATTTATTTAGGTTAGTGTTTTCCCTAACATCACAGGATGCTCCCAATGCGGCCATAACCTTGATTTTTAGGTGGACTTAAATAGAAAATCATAATCTTAAACCAAGTTGTAAATAAATATTTAATCTGACGCAACCTAATTATTTATTCAAGGTCAAATTTGCCTCTTTGAAATTTAAGTTTAAATTTAAAAGTCAACCCTCTCCTGTACATTTAATTTTACTTAAAAGACACTTTGAAATGAGATTTTTGTTATTCCTGACATCATTGACTTTATTTTCAATTTTGATATGCCCAGGGGAGGCCGAACTAAGTAAGGACGCTACAAATTTATGTTTGAATATTTTTAAAAATGAATGTCTAATATTTTAAATATTATTATCAAATTTAGTTGGCATAATTAAATCCTTTTTAAATCACAAAATTTTGCATTATACAAAAAATTTTCACGAGGTGTTAACAAAGTGCTTTTTGTTTGTGTAAAAGATAAAAGAAAAATTAAAAAATTAAAGCCATGTAACATTTAGTATTTGTGGTTAGTAAGTCACAAGCAGCGTTATTTAGCGATATTGCATAAAAATAATGGTTAAATTACTTTAATAAGCCCAACTAAAAAACTCATGTTTTTTTTTTCAGATTATTTTTATGAGCCTGAGAACATCAAAATGTCAAAAAATAAAATTGTACGAACTCTAGACTTAAATAACCTTTTGGCCTTTTGGGTCTAAAGTTTAATAATCATAAACATTACGCACTTAATGATACCCCTCTTTTACATTTTTCCATAAATCAACATGGGAGGTTAAATTATTTAATAATAAAATTTTTACGTGTTAAAAAATCTGTTTAAGTTTTTAATTTATAAAGAATTTTTAAGTATTATATCATCACTTTTATTACACAGGTCAACAAATATCAATGTTAAAAAAATAAGTTCGTAAGAACATAAAAGCATGAACCTTATGAGGGCTTTATCCCATATAGATTTTCCGTTTTTCTTAATTTCATCCGCCTTCGGCTACTTCCGTCTATATCGAAAAAATGTTCTTTTTAACAAATTTTGCGATCGAGAATACCCTAAAAAGCCAAAATCTTCTTTTCACATAAAAATCCCTTGTGACTTATATTTATTGTTTCAAATAATAAGAAATAAAATTTTTTAGCAAACCATAATACAAAACATTTCGCGTCCAAACTTAAATACGACACGATATATTTAGTTTAAAATTAAAATATTTTGAAAAAATTTAACAGTTTAACTATTGTAAATATGCAAATAAAACTTCAATTTGTTTTTGTTTTTGAATATTTTTTGTTTTTTTTACCTTTTTTTTTAATTTTTATTGTTTATTGCAAGTTTGAATAGAAAAAGGGTAAACGGAGAAAATCCGTAAGAGGGCAGGTGATCTCTTAGTTAGCTTATAAATCTCAAAAATGTGGACTTGTGTTATGCATCCTTGGTTAAAATGGAGGTGTAGGATATGTGGATACCTCAATTACTTTAAACCTAGAAATTATTTAAAAATTTATTTTTTATTTTTATATACATAATATTTTTATATACATTTGACTTAAATATTGATTTTAATCCTATTTTTATAGGTCTACTATCCTATAAATTGTTAGAAAAAAAAAGAATTTTGAATTTTTTATTTTAAAATGTTCATTAAAATGCCCTAAAGTTTGATTGGTTTTGTTTCAACTGTCATTGAACTACCAAATCTTTTATAAAGATCAATCTAATTATTTACTATCTCAAAAAATTACCGAGTAATTAATTTAATAATTAAGTTTACCCTCTAATAAAATTAATTATGCAAAATTACATACACTACGTAACTGTGTTTTAATGTAGCATTCAATATCTATATGCGAACAAACAGATAAATAATATTAACGTAAAATTACTTAATTTTAATAAAATTAAGTTTATTATCGTTATTATCCGCTTGTTATATAAATAGCAAAAATTCAATATCGTACTTTGGAAGACAGCCAAACCAAGATTAGCTGGCCGCAGTGTAAAAATTGTACCAATTACAAAATATACGTTACGTACAAAGAAAACGAGGATGATACAGAATGGCAAGCGTATGAAAATCTTTTAGTAAGTTACTTAATCATATATAAAATAAATAAATAAATTTACAAAAATTCTAAAAATTAGTAACCTCAAATGGGAGCGAGCTAAGATTTAGAATAAAACAGTATGTGGATGGCTTCAATAAACCCGCCAATATTAAGAACGTTAATTTACACCGAGCTTAATTTAATTAGTTTTATAATGAATGAGGTGTACAAAGGTGGCGATTTTAATTAAAATTGTTCTCAGCTTCTTTTCTACAATTTAACTATGAATAAAATTAAGGGACATTAATTTATTCAAGTAAAATTTTAAATCTTTCAATAAATCAGTTACAGTTATGGCCTGCCCTTATTAAATTCTAACTAAAATTAGTTTAAAATTTTGGCGACGTATGTCTTTTTGAATGGTATAAAGCACATAAAAATTGACAGGTTTACCTATACAGGGGTGGGGGCAAATAAAAAATTCATTTAAAAAAAATTCGCTATATTTAACTTTTCTCTAGTTGTCTCTCATTACAATCTTCACATATTTGAACAATAATACTTTTATAATTATTTAGATGTCTAAATTTTTTGGTGGTCTATATTTGATATATAGGAGTGTGCCCAAGTTTTTATTTATGAAATAATTTAATAAGATTAAACTAAAAGTGTTATCCTAATTAATCACCTTAAACATTCGTATAGACACAGTAAATCCGATTATGCAAATAATTATTATTTTATAGCCGTAATTTTGTTATACGTATATCATATTTATAGATCCACAACAACTACATTATTTTAGGTCATGATATATTTTCCGACCGAGGCTTTTATACCGTTAATGTGCAAGCCTACAAATCTTTATTCAAAAGAGATGTCCCAGTAGAAGAATATAACCAAATCTTTAAAATTTAATATTTTAGCAATAAACTATATATCTTAAATGTATTATTAATAACATGTCCTAAACAAAAGTGTGTATACATTGGGCAATTATTCCAATTTAAAACAATGTTATTAATCTATATAGGAATACGAAGTTCAGGGAACGAGCAAATATAGTTAGGGTCTAGTGAGAGCTCATATGTTTATGTGTAATTAAATGACAAAAGGTCTAAACTTCAAGCAATTATCAATATTGGAAAAAACCTTAGATTAGGCTCAAAACTCAAAAATTTTAGATAGAAATATTTAGTGTTAGGCTACTAGCTCTCAAATCTATAAAAGTAGTTAACCATGGATATACTTGCAGTTATTTTTGAGAAAACTTTATAATTTATTGTTTCAAAGAAAATGGAGACAGTAGAGCTGAATAACATTTTTTGGCCATTATCTATCCAGGGAAGTGCAACAAACGGTGTGAGCTGGAAAAACTAAACTAATAATGTATTTATGTGTAATTAAAATTGTAATTAAAAACTTAAATTTTATAAGTTATAAAATTTTGACTAACATTTGTTTAGACATGTATAAAATTGATAATAAAGATTATATATAAAAAATTACCCAATTCAATTTTTAAAATCTAAAAAGACCAAATTTTGATTACTAGTTTAGTTTATTATATATTTAAAAAAAAATCACAATAGCCCATAATATATAATATTTTTAAAGATATTCAAAATTTAAGCTGTGCTGGGGTTAAAGACCCCACAATGCTGCGGGTCAAAAGAGGTTTTTAGATTGAAGTTTTAAATTCTTAGAGACCAGATCTACCATCTTAGCAATTTTCTAATTAAGATCAAAATTTTTGACAAAATTTAAAAAAACAGAAGAAATTTGATAAAATTATTTTTATATAAAAACAGTTGAACATAAAGAATATTTTATTTAAAAGCCGTATGTAGACCAGATTTTTTGTATAACCTAAATTAAGATACTATAACTAGATCTGCTCTAGAATTTTATTTTAGTTTAAAAAAAGTAAGTTACTTTAATATAAAAATTGTTTTTTAGGGGTATTTTTTAAATTGCGATCAAACAATCTTTATCGCTTTTTGATGCCTGGTTCTCGAGCATATGATCGAAACCAGAAGGTTAATTTTTTAAAATGCATAATTAATTAAAATTATTCAAGAATGTTATTATCTGCTACATTATTTTATATTTTTGTTTACTGTTTGGATTGCTCTGCATATTTTATATGTATTCTTGTGCCATTGGATAATCATGTAAGTTTTGTCAATATTAGTTTAAATATTCACATTAATTCCATTGGTATATACTAATTAATTTTTTGGTAATATAAAATTGAAAATATAAGGCATCCTTTTCTGATTTTGATATGTGATTTTGTAATTGAAAAATAAATAGTTTGATTATTTTATTTGTAAGTTTAAAAAATGGTTATTTATTAATCTAAAATATTTGTATTTGTAAAAATATGAATTAAGTTTTACTAACACTAAAAATATTGGTTCTATTGTGATCAAAACAAATTCAAAAAATAAAATATATGTACAAAAACTTGGAAACAATATATATATATATTTGAGTCAAATTTGTTAATGTAATTTTCTTCATCATGGGTAATTAAGGATTGTAGTAACATTTAAGAACAGAAGAGAATATCTTATTGTTAAAAAATGGTTAATGAATTTATAGAAGATCTTTAAGTTTATTTATAAGGGCTATGACAGTCTCTTAAAAGGTGTCATTTCATACTAAGTTGTAATTATAAATATTATTTTTTTTTCTTTTATATTTGAAACATGTTAAGGAAATATTGTGAAGAAAATAACTCTTGA